>JAZDUH010000137.1:2067500-2222500 GCA_036419115.1 Scarus forsteni | reverse complement strand
TGTTGGCTTAATGACACAAAAGATCTTTCACTCAGAAGCATTTTAGAGCCTTTATTCTGCCTGTGCCTGGCTATGACCAGTCCCACCATCATCTTGGTGTGTCCCAGGCTCAACCATTTACAGCTGCACTCCTTTCATCTATCTGTTCAGGCTATATATATTCTCCATCTTGTGGCCTTGGTCTAAAGAAAATGGATGTTGTCTGCATTGGCTATTAGAAGTTATCTACAGTTTAATAAAGGCTTTTCACGAGATGCTATGCATTTATGCAAACTTACAAGCATGTAAGCATGGATCCTGAAAAACTTGCCCATTCAAAGACATAGGCTGCAGTAAAACATACATAAAAAATCCTCCCAGTGTTTCCTTTTACATAAACTATGTAAACATGTTTGGTTCGGTCTCATATTAATTGTTACTTTACTCACTCTCCTTTCAAGAACATAGCCTATCCAAGACAAGTTGAACACAAACACATTCACCCTTAAGTTGTTCTCTACACTACCAAACACATTGATTCGTATTTGGTTAATAATCAGTTTATGGCAGGTATCAGCCCGTACAATTAGTGTACTTTGAGGCCAAATACCTTACCTCCTTTTAGTTTTCCACACTTATCAGCAACTTAAGCATTCTTTCATTAATCTTGTGCTCTAATTGCTTATTATAATCACATGGTTATTGTCTTTTACAGCACCTCTGGGACAGTGCGTACGTCAAACTTCATTTATAACTAGAAAAAAAAAGCCTGTTGAGCCACAGTGGAAAAAAAAATCCAAACAAAATCTATTATTATGATGAAGCATTTGCCTGTTTACTCTCATTAGGAGCTTGATTAGGTATGCTTAATCACATAAAGGGAAGAGAAAGATGTTGAGTGATTGTTAAGACATCACAGAGGACTTTGAGGAGATGGCTTGTTGAGTGAAGTGTAAGCAGGGATGGTCTAGAGTATACAAACTGTCTTGTAAAAATAATTTGAGTGCAGCCAGGCCTACAGAGGCTCAGGAGCAGATGAGGATAATAATCAGTCAGTCAAGCCACTGCCATGCTCTATAAAATCAATAAGTCACAGGCAGATAGTCAGGCGTGAGGAAACAGTAATGCAGTGTGCTAAGCCTTCGTCTTCTGTCCTCATTACATGGATGAGTAAGAGCATTTCTTGCCCGATTATCTACAAGCAATAGAAACAGAGAGAAATATCATGCTTGAAACCATCACATTTAACTTTATGTTCACTGTTTATCTGTGTGTATCTAAACTCAGCACCTGTTGTACTATGCCCATGATTAGAACTTTACAAGGGCCCTTTTATGTTTTTATTTTATGTGTATATGTATTAAAAACACCACGAGAGGCGGGGTACACCCCAAACCGGTCACCAGTCGATCGCAAGGCCACAAAGAGAGACAGACAACCATTTACACTCATACCTAAGGGCAATTTAGAGTCTCCAATTAACCTAATGAGCATGTTTTTGGTCTGTGGGAGGAAACTGGAGTGCCCGGAGAGAACCCATGCATGCACAGGAAGAACATCCAAACTTCACACAGAAAGGCCCCTGTTCGACCTGTGGATGGAACCGGGAACCTTCTTGCTGTGAGGCACGAACGCTACCTGCTGCGCCACCGTGCCGCCCCATTAATATCAGCATTATTATTTATTTGCCAATTTCAAAATCAATGTCCTTTGGAATGGTTTATGCACATTGATGGTGGGCTTCTTGAACTTAATTGTGAGGTCGATAATATTTGTGATCCTAGCCTTGCTAAGCAGAGCTTGGTAGTTATTTTAAAAGTGATCAGTTAGGCGACATAAACAGCATGAAGTAAGAAATTGGATTCCTTTGCATTACCAAAAATAATAATCATTCTGCTTTTACACGGAAGATTATCAGAAGTGCACCCACCCTGTTTTAAGTGGACTGTGTCCTTCAGCTAACTCTGTTTCTCATAAACAGAAACTCTGGTACCTAATGACAGAATAATGGACATGATAACCTTTACTGTTCCTACTATGCTCATATGACAATGAACAGGGCTGAGGACATGTTATACTCATATACCATGAATTAAATTGTGTTAAACTCTCAGATGCATAAGTGGGGTCTAAAATGACCCCAGCAGTTGTTTTTTTGCAATGTCTTTGCAACTGAATTTTTTTTTATTGCTTAATCTTCCATGTATTCCTCAAATAGGTTGCCTTTAACATGAGGTCATTTGAATTTGTATCTAATTGTTACATGTTTTAAGTTATTGCATTATTTGTGTTAGTATCATATATTTTCATATGTGGGGTCAAATATGACCCCAAGCATTTTCGATGGAATCTCAAAGGTTAATCCTTGGAACCTTTGCTTTCTATCAACTGTAACTGTCAGTTGTAAGCTGTCACATTTACTGTCAATCTACACATCTAATGGCAGCAGTCTCACCACCCTGAAGATTAATTTAATACAAAACTTTTCTCCACATCCTGGAGCTTTGTGTGATGGTGTTAGTTAGCTACATTAGCTAACTATGCTAGCTAACATCATTGCATCTGTTGTGCTAAGAAACAAACTCTTACAATGATATTTACAGCCAGTGGCAGTTCTACATGGCATGACATCCCGAGTGAGGGGAGAGTGACCGTTGGACCGTGGAGGTCGGAGGGCACATGCCCCTGGGGTGCCCACTGATCTTTGAGTGTCCACTTTGCAAAAGTCCCCCTAAAATTTTACCGATTAAGTGGCCTATTATACTATTATTGATAACTCAATGATATTATAAGTGTGTGTGTGTGTGTGTGTGTGTGTGTGTGTGTGTGTGTCTGTGCATGTAGTTATGCAGCTACATATGTATTCATATTTTGTCTGCCAATCAAAAAATCAATTTTTATGTTCTCATCTAGAGTATCTCTGCTGTAAAGATCAGTTTGTCTCCCTTTTTCACCAAAATTGTTGAAAAACGAATAAAAATAAATCACTTTGAAAAGAAATCTGGCTTTCCATTGGTCAGATTCTCCTGAAAATTAATTACAGCAGTGACCTTATACTTTCCCAGAATCCTTTGTGATCTACAGCAGCGATTCTTAACTGTTGTATGTGACCTGGATTGCTGTGTCTGCCAGACAATATCTGTTTCGCACTGTTGGGCCATAAGGGCCTCGAAATGCTGTTGTAGAACACTTTCCCACCAATTGGTGGCAGGAATGTGTCAGTCAGTCAGTTGACCAACGAGTTAAAAGAAGAAGAAGAAAGCCGATAGTTCAGATAAGGAGTTATGGACAAGTTTTTGAAGCGAAAAAATAATGATTAAACGGATGCAAACCCCTACCAGAAGGCAAAATTTCTGTCCAAGTACAATCCTGACTTTATCAAGTACAGCTTTGTGAATGGAGGCAACGTAGCAGAGCCGAGGGCTCGGTGTGTTGAGTGTGGGCTAATGCTATCCAACAAAGCACTGAAGCCATCAAAATTGAGGCGCCATCTAGAAACAAAACATCCAACGCTCGTGGGAAAGCCGGTGGAATTTTTCAGGAGAAAGGAAAATGGGATACAGATGCAGAAAAGGTCAGTTGTCTCACTGACTGGCAACTCAAAATGTGCTTTGAAAGCAAGCTACCTCGTAACCAGACGACTAGGCTCAGAGTAAAAT
Organism: Scarus forsteni; assembly: GCA_036419115.1. Taxonomy (NCBI): domain Eukaryota; kingdom Metazoa; phylum Chordata; class Actinopteri; order Labriformes; family Labridae; genus Scarus; species Scarus forsteni. The sequence continues at coordinate 2,218,862 of JAZDUH010000137.1, read as the reverse complement.
AGCATTCACCATAGCGGAGGAGTTGGTTTCGCCAGTCGCTGTGGGTTTGTGCCGTGAGATGTTTGGAGAGGCTGCTGCAAAGAAGCTGCTGACCTTTCCACTCTCTAACAACACAATAAGTCACCATATCTCAGACATGGCCGCAGATATACAGAATCAGCTTCTTGAAAGGATCAAAACCAGCCTGTTTTTCTCGTTGCAACTAGATGAGCCCACTGATGTCACGAGTGCTGCACTGCTTCTGGTATTTGTCCGCTATCGCTGGGACAGTAGTTTACATGCGGACATACTATTTTGTGGAGAGCTACCAATACGAGCTACGGCTCAAGAGTGTTTCCGGTGCATTGATAACTACTTCACTGAGAACGGTCTGGACTGTCAGAACTGCATTGGAGTGTGCAGTGATGGTGCAGCATCAATGACTGGCAGACATAATGGTGTCATCAGGCAGATACTGGATCATGCACCAGAAGCTAAATAGACCCACTGTTTTCTTCACCGTGAAAGCCTTGCAGCAAAAAAGATGTCCCCTGAGTTTCATGAAGTAATGGATGTATGTGTAAAAACCATCAACTTCATTAAAAATAATGCTGTAAAGATGTTTTACTAAGTTTTGTGAGGGCTTCGAGGCAGAACATGTCCAGCTGCTGTATCACAGTGAGGTGAGATGGCTCTCAAGAGGACAGATCCTTAAGCATTTGTTTGAGCTGAGAAAAAAGGTCTTCTCTTTTCTCACAGAGAAAAAAATCTCCCCTTGCACACTTCTATACCAACATGCAGTTCACAGCTAAACTTGTCTACCTTTGTGACATTTTTTTTATTACTCAACCACCTGAACATCTCACTTCAAGGAAGAAATAGTAACATATTTTTTGTTGCAGACAAAAATGCAAGCTTACAAAAAGAGACTTGCTTTGTGGACTAAGAGGGCACAGCAGGAGAGGATGGACATGTTCCCACTGTTGTCTGAGATTTTGGAAAACTCCCCCCAAGTGAATATCAGTGACTCAGTCTCCCAGCACCTCTCACAACTGGCAAGGAAATTTGATGAGTACTTTCCAGAGGATCCTAAAGAGGGTAATGTGGATTTTGGACCAATTTTCAGTGGATCCTACTGGATATGATGTTGCTTTGCCCTTACATTTAGAGTCCCAGCCTCTGGAAGTTTCCACTGATAGCACTTTAAAGCTGCAGTGGGACAAAGTGGACCTGGGCTCTTTCTGGATTGCTGTTTCAGAAGAGTACCCATGTCTAGCACTCAGGGCTACAAAAGTTCTTCTCCCATTCACAACTACATACTTGTGTGATTCAGGATTTTCCATTGTGGCCACAACCAAGACCAAAGCACGAAACAGACTCAAAGCAACACTGGTGGCAACTCTGAGAGTTAGCCTTTCCTCCATTCCACCCAGACTGGATCAGATCATGTCTGAGAGACAGGCCCAAGTGTCTCATTAAGATGTGAACAAGTCTGCAGTTGTAGCATTTGTCACAAAGTTGAATGTTAACTTCTTGTCTTGCCACACAAAAATGAGCTGTTTGAAGCACTTTTTAATTAATTTGTACGTTATAAAGCTGTATTTTCATTTGCACTTTACTTCGATTTTATTGACTATTTTATTTTTCACAAACCCACTTTTTTCATCATTTTTATGAGTCTCCCCTATTTTGTTTTTGTAAATTTGAGAAGTATTGATTTCTGCGTAACTAAAAGTTTACCGCTTCAGTGGAGCGGTAAACTTTTAGTTACACAGAAATCAAAGCAACCGTTATGGCGTGAGATACTTCATCAATAAATAATTAAGCACACAAAAAGTATTTATTGTACTAAAGCAGTTCTACTGTTTGTTATGTGTTCAATGTGGATGTTAATGTTTCCTGAAATTGATGGTCAGTGAAGGAACCAGGAAGGAGCGAGCGGGTGAGAGTTAGTTAGAGTGTGTGTATGAGAGCGGGGAGAGAAGCTAATGGCAGGAGGTCTAGATATAACTTCCCATCGTTTTGTTTGTTCATTGACAAATTGTATTTGGTGTGGTCACAGTCCTCAGTGACTGTTAAATTCACAAAGCTGGACTAATCATTATTGTAACGTTCAATGGACATTATTTTAACCCTGGGCAGTTCTTATCTTTTCTACACTTATTTAGATCCGAAGTGGGTCAAATTTGACCTAAACAGGTTTGACTGTATAAAAGCTTAATAACATAACAAAATCACAGAAGTTTGGGTTTTATCTGCTTCTCCAACTTCAGACCAATCTATTGAATCCAAATTTATACTTATTGGTGGAATTTTTAGTCAAATTTTCATCATAATAGTAAAGTATGGCCTTATTTTGGATTTTTGAAACCAGGTTCACAAGTTACTGCAGGTAGACACGCCTCCTGAGGCTCTTCCTGCAGTTCCATGAGGGGTCAATCAGCAGGTTTCAGCAGCTCATAAAGATAACAACAGCGTGGATAACATACTGCAGCATAACAACATAACATTGCAATTGGACTTCTAATGCTACGGCCACACCGGACGCGAATTACAGACTTTGACGCGAAGTTTGCAATGCTTAACGCCTGTTGGACGCTGGATGACGATGTTGGGACGACAAGGTTCGGCGATAGTAGAGAGCCGGAGCCGGGTCGGACTCAGTGATAAACCTGCAGGCAAATCCAGCTGGAAACGAATATTTACAGAACTTACCTCCAAAACCTGTCTCCTCAGCGACTTCCACCCAAGCCTGCTCCTTTTGTTCCAGTCTCTGTAGAGGACACACGAGTAGTTTAGCTCCGGATGATAGCAAACAGCGCCGATAACCCTCTCCTCCATCTTTGAGAGGGGGTTTAAGCAGGAGCAGGAGGCCGGCGCGTCACACATTATTAAATAAAACCTGTCTCTCAGCGACTTTCACCCAAGCCTGCTCCTTTTGTTCCGGTCTCTGTAGAGTATACACGCCTAAATAGTATAGTTCAATGATAGCAAACAGTGCCGATAAACCTCTCCTCCATCTTTGAGAGCCACACGCGTCATCAAATCAAAATATCATCATCAATAGCGTAATGTCATCGCTGATTGGCGCCCGTCGAAGTTCAATATTCACGAACAGTATAGTTCAATGATAGCAAACAGTGCCATAAACCTCTCCCTCCATCTTTGAGAGGGGCTTGAGGAATAGTCATGGAGCGTCACACGCCATCAATCAGCAGGTTTCACCACGCCTGCGCAAAGATAACAACAGCGTCATAACATACTGACGGCTGCCGCATTGCTAACAGGCGCATTTAAAAAAAAAGTTCTGCATAATGCATCCTTTTTTCAGATGTAGGCTGCACTGGTGTACCCATCCACTGGTACACCAGCGCAGCCTACTAAGCTAGGTCTACGCACTAATTTAAATGACAGTGCACCATCTCAGCCAGTACTGGGTAGCTATCCAAAGGGTGCATTTGGAGCAACATTGAGAGCATTCAATCCTGTCTGGTACCGCACACAATCATGGCTAGAGTACTCTGTTTTGTGAGACACATGCTTCTGTTTCCCTTGTCGTAAATATGGTACTGCTAATGAAAGGGATGTTGCTTTTACTTTAGTTTTAACAACTGGAAAGCAGCACTTGACCAGGACAGGGGCTACAGAGACACGTGTCCAGCCACAACCATGTGCACTCTCAACCATCTGGACTCAGCACAAAATCAGAGAGGTTGCAGGGGGTTCTGTTGACTCCCTGTTGGTTGGTAAAACACAACTTGAAAAAAAAACATAACTATGTCAAGAGTGTGGGTAGTGCTATGAAGTTTCTCTGTGTGAATAAGTTGGGGCTCCGTGGGACTGTAGAAACTTTGATACATAATAGGTCTTCAGCAGATAACGATGTTTCTTCAGGTCTTTTTCTAAAACTGATGGAGTACACCTTGGAGAAGGATGAAAAACTAGCAAACATTGCTAAAAGTATCCCCAAAAATGCTAAATACACATCTAAGGATATCCAAAATGAATGAATTGCACGACCGGCATCTGAAGCCGCTAGCTTGTATGATCAGCTGAGAGGGAGTGGGGGGGCGGCGGAGTGATTTAGCGGAGGGACACACTACATAAGTTGGCTTAGGTCCAGATAAACTTTGTATTTCTGAAAGGTTAATGCACTTAAAAAATTCATATGTAGTGTACTCTTAAACTGTGGTATTTCTTTTTATTTTGAGTTCTTGTAGGCAGAGAAAATAGCCTTTAAATTCGGTACGGTACTTTCCCATTAGCGTCTTTTCTTCGTCACCGATGGTCACAGACTGTGGCTTTCTGGTGGAGAAGAGAGAACTTTCTACTGTATCTAATGTACTTAGTGACCATATGGAGCTCACACAATCTACTTCAAAAAAGCTGAACTGTCCCTTTAAGTTCTAACCATAAAAACAACAACAAAAACCAAAGAAAAATCATAAATCTATCTTTCTGTCTATATCTCTATACATATAGATGTACATACATACATATGTTTGTGTGTCCATTAAGTCTCTTTGCAACTTAAAAGGCAACCGATGAGATATTGAAATCTCTTAATCACATTTGTTCAGTTTACTCAGTAGCTATCAAGTTTGATGTGAAAACCAAAACAAAACAAAAAAATACCCCCCAAAACATAAATCTATCTATCTATCTATCTATCTATCTATCTATCTATCTATCTATACATACATACATACATACATACATACATACACATGGACGTAATTTTAGGGGGTACACGGGGGCATGTCCCCCCCACTTTTTTAAAAGCCCATTTCTATGGAGTAGTGAGAGTGCCAAATTACAAAAATAAATCTATAAAAGAATAAATAAATAAATGAATTAATAAATAAATTATATAAGAATCTATAAATGAATAAATAAAAAATGAATTAATAAATAAATTATATAAGACTCTATAAAAGAATAAATGAATTAATAAAAATATATAAGAATCTATAAAAGAATAAATAAAAAAATGAATTAATAAATAAATTATTTAAGAATCTAAAAAAGAATAAATAAAAAAATGAATACATTATATAACAATCCATAAAAGAAAAGGCTAATAAAAGCAGAAATATAAAGACAAATTTAAAAAAAGTAAATATAAAAGTGCTTAATAAATAAATAATTGAATAAATAAATAAATAAATAAAGTAGCTATATAAAGTGATATTAATCAAAGAATAAACCCTTAAAAGAAAAGGCTAATAAAAGTATAAATATAAAGACGAATAAATAAACGCATTTAAATCGCATTTAATGTCACTTTAAAAGCGAAGGAAATATGCGCAGAAAAATATGCGCAGTAGGAATGGGCTTGCGTCACAAGCACAGGAGGAATCCCAATCGGGAAGAAACATCGCGGCGGAAAACTTGTCAGAAGAACTCGCGGTTAGAGAACAACATAATTATGACGAAGTACATGTTTTAGGGGCGGTAGAGGACGTTATGGGAAGTGTTCTGAGGAGGTACTATGTTTACTTTGACCCACACAGACATCGATGAGCTCGTGTGGCGAGACGGCCTGCTGCTGTGGACCTGCTCGACTCCAGCTTCTCTCTCCAGCTCTCCCCTCCTCACTCTCCCTGTCCCCTTCTTTATCTCCCTCTCTCTCTCTCTGTCTCCCCCTCTGTCTCATTCTCTCTCTCTCTGTCTCTCTTTTAGTCTCCCTCCTCTCTCTCCCTGTCTGTCTCTCGCTCTTTCTGCGTCTGTATTAGCTACATTCTCAAGATTTCGCAACACAAGCTCGTCGATGTCCGTGTTGGTCAGCGCACACATAATAACAACACTTTCTATTACGTCCTCTACCGTCCACAATACATATTCTCCATCGTAATTGTTGTGTTCTGTAGTTTTAGCCAGTCTTAAAAGTTCTGCTGTGAAGTTTTCAGCCGCCATCCTTCTTCCTCAATAGGTTTCTTTCTGCGCCTGCGTACAACGACATTCCTACTGCGCACATTTTTCTGCGCCTATTTCCTCCAAAAAAATATGCGCAGAAAAATGTGCTCAGTAGGAATGTCATCGTGAGCAGGCGCAGAAGGAAACCAATCGAGGAAGGACAAATATGTCAGGCTATGCTTTGTTTACATTCACAGACACAGAAAGAAAGAGAGACAGACCGAGAGAGAGAGGAGGGAGACTAAAAGAGAGACAGAGAGAGAGAGAATGAGACAGAGGGGGAGAGAGAGAGAGAGAGGGAGATAAAGAAGGGGACAGGGAGAGTGAGGAGGGGAGAGCTGGAGAGAGAAGCTGGAGTCTAGCAGGTCCACAGCAGCAGGCCGTCTCGCCACACGAGCTCATCGATGTCTGTGTGGGTCAAAGTAAACATAGTACCTCCTCAGAACACTTCCCATAACGCCCTCTACCGCCCCTAAAACATGTACTCATATAATTATGTTGTTCTCTAACCACGACGAAGTTCTTCTGACAAGTTTTCCGCCGCCATGTTTCTTCTCGATTGGGATTCCTCCTGTGCATGTGACGAAGCCCATTCCTATCAAGATATTTTTCATGATATTTCCTTCGCTTTTTAAAGTGACATTAAATGTATTTAAATGCTTTTATTTATTTGTCTTTATATTTATACTTTTATTAGCCTTTTCTTTTAAGGGTTTATTCTTTGATTAATATCACTTTATATAGCTACTTTTATTTATTTATTTATTCATTTATTTATTTATTAAGCACTTTTTATATTTATTTTTTAAATTTGTCTTTATATTTCTGCTTTTATTAGCCTTTTCTTTTATGGATTGTTATATAATGTATTCATTTTTTTATTTATTCTTTTATAGATTCTTAAATAATTTATCTATTAATTCATTTTTTATTTATTCTTTTATAGATTCTTATATATTTTTTATTAATTCATTTATTCTTTTATAGAGTCTTATATAATTTATTTATTAATTCATTTTTTATTTATTCATTTATAGATTCTTATATAATTTATTTATTAATTCATTTATTTATTTATTCTTTTATAGATTTATTTTTGTAATTTTGCACTCTCACTACTCCATACATTTCAGTCCCCTGCAGGTTTAACCGTCTGAAAACATTGTGATGTTACGCTATAGCCTAATAGCCGTCTAGCACTAGGACCCAACGGTCGCTCAAGCCGGACTTCCCTCAGTCTGGACCGCCCACAAGCTCTGTGATTGGCTCTGGCGCTCCCTGTGTGATTATCCCTGCTGTCAATCACTCCATCACCCGCCAGACTGATGCTTGCTAGTCACAGTCCGTGCACAGAGCCGTTCGAAGAGTTTTTAGAAGGGTGACGTTCATTCTGCCTCGGTCACGTCATGTTGTGATATATCAGAGGTTTCATTTAGCCTACACTGACGTTTGAATCCACGTGGCTTTTTGTTTGGTAAATAGGCGCAGCCAAGAAAAAAAAAGTCCACAAAAGAGACTTCATTAGAAGTCAGAGTGTAAGGCATGCATCACCCCAGCCTGTAACACCTTCACTGGCTCCCAGTCCACTTCAAAATCCTCCTCAAATACAACTTCTCAGAAATTTTGTAACCTTTCTTCTTCTTCTCCTTTTTTCTTCCTCTCCTCCTCCTCTTTTCCCCTCCTTCTTCTCCTCTTTGTTTCATCTCCTCCTTTCTTCCCACTCCTCTCTTTCTCCCACTCCTCCTTCCTTCTTCTCCACCTCCTCATTATTTTCCTTTTTTCTTCTCCTCCTCCTTTCCTCTCCTCCTCTTCCCTCCTTTTCCTCTAATTCAGATTTTATCATTATTAACCTTGACAGCTGTAGAGCCTCAACAATGCAATTTTTTATGTTTTATAAAAAGTCTCCATTTAATGCCAAAGTGATACACTTTTGATTTAGTTTTTATTTTCATAAAATATTTCTATTTTAAAATGGCAGCAACAGTAAAAAAAAAAAATCAAATGTAATTTTATTAGTGCTGTCAGACAATTAAAAAAATTACTCTAATTAATTACCAGATTTATAATTAATCAATCTAATTAATCGCATTTTAATCTCATATCTGCTTAAAGTACCCAAATAAAGAATTTGAATTCTAGGATATTATAAAATTGTAGTGCATGACTAATCAAATGAATACACTAAGAAGTGAAGATTTGTAAATCCACATTTTTATTGGTGACTAAATAAAACCAAAGTCAGGGCAACTTGTCCAGAAAATTCTAAGATCAATCAGGCAACTCAAATTACACTTTAAGTGTGATTCATAAATCAAATTCAAATAAGAAAAAGGTCGAGGACATCCAGCAAACCAATTAGGCCTGATGCATTATTAAAGAATGTAGTACAAATATAGATAAATAAATTCAAAAATAAAATAAGACTAAGTCTTAAATATGCCATTCTTGTTGTCACCTGGGCTTTGTTTGGTTTGACTAGATACGCATGTGTGAAGTGGCGTGCCACTGCCATGTACGGGTCCTCCAGCTGGACAATATCAAAAGGTTTGTGTGCTATGGTTAATCTTGCTATAAATTTTTATAACGCATTAATTTGTGGTGTAATTAATTAATCTAATTAATGCACTAAAGTGACAGCCCTAATTTTTATGCAACCATATAGATTTGTTGGTTAAAGAGCTTTCACACACAAAGACTTGTAGACTATAACTGTACCATCAAAATCGGTGGTTGTTGTACCCCATTTTTCTTATCATGTTACAGTAATTAGAGAGGCTGGACGAGGTAAGGGAGCAGAGGCAGACTTTGATGGACAGGCTCCCTACAACCCCCCCCCCACCCATGCAAACAAATGCGCTCACATTAGTGTTCAACCACATGTCCCCCCCACTTTTGAAATCAAAGTTTCGTCGTGTACATACATACATACATATGTTAGTGTATATGTGTGTGTCCATAATAGTGGGGCATTTAACTGCAAATTACGGAAGAATCGGTCCTTTGTGGAAACAAGCACCAAAATTGGCACACATACTCCTTGGGGATTGCTCTTTTGATAAAACCCGTTAGCCACCTAAAAATTCATGATAGTGGCCATTTTTCAAGATGGTCGTCATTGAACTATACAGTAATATTGCATTTTGCGATAAAATTGCACAGATGTCCTAACTGAATGATACTGGTGTCTAATCATACATTTAGAATCTGAATTTGGACCCATGGACTTACTTGCTGGCTTCCTCGTACCATATATCAGTGGTGTCTAATAAGCCCAGCATCAGTTAGCTAGTGTAGATTACATGTAGTAATAGCACTGTGGGACCACTCATTGTTTAGATTAGATTTGATAGTACTTTATTAATCCCTTGGGGAAAAACTCCTTCAGGGAAATAAAGAATCATTAGCAGTTGACTGTTGCAGATATAAAGATAAATAAGAAGAAAAAATAGATCTAAATAAAACTATTAAGAAATATATGTAAAGATAAATAAATTGAAATATTCATTAACAAAAACAAAAATATACTGCTACAGGCTGGCTACTGCTCCTTCCCATCCTCTACCTTCCTGTTACTCGTCCTCCCCTCAGTGTGGAGCTGTACAGTCTGATGGCGTGAGGGACAAAGGAGTTTCTCAGTCTGTTGGTCCTACACTTTGAAGCGTCAGTCTTGGGCTGGACAGGCTCCTCTTGTTGCTGATGACACAGTGCAGAAGGTGACCGGCATCGTCCAAAATGTCCAGCAGTTTGTCCAGTGTCCTTTTCTCTGTCACCGTCACCAGAAAGTCCAGCTTCATGCCCACCACAGAGCCGGCCTGCCTGATCAGTTTCTCCAGCCTGGATGTGTCCTTCTTGGATGTGCTCCCCCCCCAGCACACCCCGGAGTGGAAATGGACACAGGCTACCACAGACTGGTAAAACATCTGCAGGAGTTTCCACAGATGTTAAAGACCACAGCCTCCTCAGAAAGTACAGCCTGCTCTGTCCTTTCCTGTACAGGTGGTTGGGGTGGATCCTCCAGTCCAGTTTACTGTCCAGCCACAGGCAGAGGGACTTATAGGAGTCCACAGCCTCCACCTCAGATGCCTTGATCAGAACTGGTTGTTGTTTTTGTCTGGGCTTCTGGATGTCTGGACCAACTCTTTTGTCTTAGAGGTGATGAGCTGTAGATGTTTGTGTGGCACTAGACAGCAAAGTCCTTCACAAGGCACCTGCACTCCTTCTCTCTGTCGTCCCTGATGCATCCATCGATGGCTGTGTCATCGAACTTCTGGATGTGACACAGTTCAGTGTTGTAGCAGAAGTCCATTGACCTATCCATGTTGTTGTTGATGACACTTAAATTAAAACTATCTTTACAACCAAATAAAGAGAAAGACCCTCTTGAAAACAATAGCTCATGTCTTAAGGGACTAACCTCTGTTAAATTTGAATTCCACCGAGACATTCTTGATGAAGACGCATGTGGTTAAGACATCCATGAATATGTTGCTATCAGGGATATTTCTTTTAGTCCCCCTCTCTCTCTGCCCACCTCCCTACCTCTGTCCAATTACACCCCCAACAAGGCTTTGGTTGGGGTGTGACTACTTAGAATGTGGCTTTGACCTACTCAATGTAAAGTGTCTTGAGATAACGTTTCAGATAACATTTTTTAAGACTTGTAGGCAGCAATACTAAATGTCATACAGGCTTAGATCTGTAAATGTACATTTTACAAATTATTACATTTTTTTGGTAGATAACTTTTTCATTTGTTGAACCTGAAACCTTTTGATTACTGACAGAATGCATTATCGGACACCAACTTGGTAGCCTACTGTTTATCCCCACTTTTATCACATTTACTATAAGGTACAGGGATAAAGGTTTTGATATGGGGATACATCAAAGATCTGTCCAAGTACGGCATCTTTAGTTGGTTGAAACTCAAGGTAGAACAAATCAGTGATATTAGTGACAGATTAAAAAGAATGATCTGAAAAACAGAAAATATCTCCAAATAGAAACTCTCCTTACTAATCAGGTTCTTTTTTTGTAGCCAAAATAAAAAAAACAGGATAATTTGTATCCCAGCTCCTTTATGTGGGCTCTGACTTGTAGAGTCATCTGAGATGTCTGATGGGCCAGTGCAGAGAGGAGGAGGTGGAGGCTGACTCAGCAGCAGTGTCTTGGCCATGGTTTGCCTGGTGGGCTGGACTCAAGGCTTACAAAAGAAAAAAATTCCGTGGCAGTGTGTAATTGACTGATGGACCCATTTTGCTGACTTTTCAAAGGGGAGGGGATCACAAGCAACCACTTACTATAAATGATAAGTATAGTTTGGATATAAATGTTTGCACCAAGGCACACATGTATCATTCAACGTACAAAACTTAAGCAGTTTCTGTCATTGTTAAAAGGGGCCCTATTATACACCCAGTTAAAACTGTTCTGATATGCAGAACTGATGACTTAATTTTTTATGAAGTCTGAATTTATTTTTATCAAAGTGAATGCAAACTATTTGCCACAGAGTTAGATAAGAAAGCAGACACATTTCAGTGTTTTCAAAGGTAAGTTTTTAATCCAGAAGCAACTTCAGTACACAGGAAGGCAATCAATGAGGCAGAGGTAATAAGTGTGCAAGAATCAGAACAAGATCAGGCAAGCAAGGTCAAAACACAAGGAGCTAACTAAACATATTTCAACAAGGCTGGAAGCATCTACTAACGTGGCTAGTGATGATCTGGCAGGGAAGAGAAGGAAGACCGGAGCTTCTGAAGGACAGGCAATTGAGCCTAACAAGACATACAGTCGATGCAACACATTACAGAAGTGATCAACGGTGAGGCACAACAGAAACTAGAGATGAGAGACAAGGTTAACAAAATAAGACAAATTCAGAAATAATAATAAATTAACTTGACAGATACCAGAGGTGGGAGAAAGTCACTGTTTTGCAAGTCTCAAGTAAGTCTCAAGTCTTTAAACCCAAGTCTCAAGTCAAGTCTCAAGTACAGACGTGCAAGTCCAAGTCGAGTCTCAAGTAAAGACAAGACAAGTCAAGTCAAGTCTGAAGTCATAGGCTTAAAATGTTCAAGTCCTTCCAAGTCATAAGCACCGTTGACCAAATAAAAAAACAAAACAATAAAAACCAGGACAGCTTCGTCACTCTATAAAAAACGATCAGGACAGTCAGGGCAGTACATGAAAACAGGACATGTCATGGGAAAACAGGACACTTGTACTATACCGTTGTTGCATATAATGGATGCTAAACTAAAGTTACCCAAAAGGATCTCACCAACAGGCACCAGACCAACTTACCTTTCTTTGTGCAGCTTCAGGTGCCGAACAAAGTTTGACAATGTCACCTCTCCGTCTGTAATTCTCAAGCTGCAGGTTTTGCAAACGGCAATTTGTTTTTTGTTTATGATATCGTAGTTTGTGAGTGCAAATGAAATGATCCTTGGTAGCAGTGTTCCATATCTCTGGGTTGTTCCCGCACTCCTGCAGCCCTGCGCACAAGGAAGTAACTGTGTAATCCACACCCTCTTTGTTTATTCTTCAAAACCCTGATTGGATGTTAATAGATGCATTTACTGAGGCAGATCCTGTGGGAAAAATATTGTCTTGCTGGAAATGACAAAAATGAGTCACTTTGTCGAATACTTTGAAAGGGGGCACGATTTATTCAACAGTCTTACTAAAAATTTCAAGAATTTCAAGTCATCAGACTAAAGTCACAGTCAAGTCCCAAGTCATTAATGTCAAGGTCCAAGTCAAGTTGCAAGTCTTTGATGATATTGTCAAGTCGAGTCCAAAGTCATCAAAATTGTGACTCGAGTCTGACTCGAGTCTAAGTCACATGACTCGACTCCACACCTCTGACGGATACTGACACAAGCTGCTTAATTTTTTTGACCTTGAAATTGACATAGCCTCCTGTATTTCTCATTTTCTTGCTCTCCCTTAGATAAATAGCCTAAGTGAAGAAAAAAACCCTGTGGTAAAACAAAAGTCTGAACAAGCAGACGAGACATATTTGGGCGGATCCCCTGAAATTTTCAGGGGTTGGATGTGTTAAAGGGCTCCAGTAATAACACCACAGAAGACACATAGGCAACCAGAACAAAGTAATCATCTGTAAGTCTGTTTCACTCAGTGCAGTTATCTCTGTTATTTAAGAGCATATAGGCAGGGTGATGAGCTGTTAAACTGAGGCTGTGTCAGCATGAGCACACTGTATTCAGATAATTGTGAACAAACCGCTCTAATGTTCTGGCATGATGTCATACTGAGATGGTTTATTTAAATTCTCTATCCTCACCCTTGTGACAGAATGTGTGTTATAGACCCACAGCAAACTGTTTGAGTGAATTTATCTGCGATGTGGTGTAGGAAGGCTCAGCAGCAGGTTTCCAATGAAACAAAGCAGGGTGATGAATTTGGGCTCTGTGGGATAGAGTGAACACAGCTGACAGAGAGGTAATGAATGGTCCTCTGATTAAATATTACTCACCAGATGAAGTGCATACACACATAAACATACATCATGTGGCAGTTAAATACATGGGATCTCTGTTGAAGCAGCCAGGCTACTTGCCAAGTATTCTCTATTGTATCGTAGTTATGTCAGTATATATATTTGATTTGTTTTAATGCTCGGGTATGGAATGTTTATTTCCTCTCCAACACTACAAAATTTAAAAAATTCATATTTAAGACTCTGAAATCAATAAAATGCACAGGCAATATGAGCTGTAGATGAAATCATGAATTTGACAATAGCACATGCTGACATGGTAAATGTTGTTGGAGTTATCAGCAGCATAACTTAATGTTTGATAAGCAGTGTTTACATGATCCAATAGCAAATATAATTCCACATCTTTACTGGAAACAAAAAAAACAAAACATGAAAGTTAAATAATTAAAAAGATTACATTGTTGTGTTTACATTTTTTCTTACCATTTCAATCAATATGTATTGATTTGTATAACCGCAATTCATAATAAGTGTAATCTCAAGGCACTTCACAAAAGAACAGCCATACTCTTTATTTTATAGATCAACACACACACACACACACACACACACACACACACACACACACAGGGGGGCATTCTTTTTTAACCTACATTTTATCTTCCTCTGGCTATATATATAAATATATATATATATATGTATGTATAATACAGTACTGTAGTGCCGTGCAATAAAAAAACAATTGACTGAGCTATTAAAGGAGACATATCATGCTTGTTTCTCCTTTTCACTATGCCAGACTTGGATGCCTGTAAAGCATTTCTGCCCTCAGTACAAGTCATTTAGTTCCTTCATTGCCCCACAATTGCGTTCTCAAAATCCTCATTTTAGGGCATTATCTAGCTCTCGTTGAAACACTCGGGTCTCAGGCTGACCTACAGTTACCTCGCAACGTCACAGCCCTTTGTGCTCTGATTGGTCAGTTCTATCGGGGGTAGAGCCAACCTGTCCTTCTTCTTCTACTGTATTTTCCGGCAGGCTCAAAGCAGCGACCGCGTATTGAGTCCCCCTACAGGCCAGAGCTGGTAATGAGTGAATGTCAGCTAGGGAGGTATATACTGCTGCTGGTGGATGTGTTCCTCGGTGACGGTTTTGTGGCTAACGGACATCACAGAGGAGGAAGTGTTTTATCAGATTACTCCAATAAAAAGAAAGGTATCTCGTGTCGTCACAACGATTTAAATCTTGCGGACATCTCGCAATGACCTATTTTGAGAGGCATCAAATCTCGTTCTAGGATATCAGAAAAAATACAATATCTAATTTTTTGAAAATTAAGGGGGTGTAAGGTCTTGTTTTCAAATTTATTATATTATATGCAAGTATTAAATCATGCTTCAGCATGATATGTCTCCTTTAATGATTCAGTATTTTAGCCAGCTTTGTGTGTGAAAGGTCTTTAACCATTAGGCACTGTAAAAAACACATTATTTAGTCATGTTTTGGCTGTGCAAAAACCACTACTTAAGCTGCTGTAAAAACATATCAGATAAATATTTCTTTGTTTTTTGACGAAATTTCTCCCGCGTACTCAAACATGATCAAAAATTATGACTATTTGTAATGATTATAGATTTTAATCCCTTAAATGCCAGTTCCATAGATGATGCCAAGGATTTGGTGAAGAAAAAAAAAACACACAAAATGACTGTTTTTCAATATAAAAAAAATAATCAGGGGCTGATGGCACAGGGTGTCTTAAATCTGTGCAGGGTACAATGAAATCTCAAGATTATCAAGGCATTTTGGAGCAAAATGTGTTGCCTAGAGTCAGAAAGCGTGGTCACAGTCACAGTTCATCGGTCTTCAATCAGGATGTTGACCCAAACACACAACACCCAGTTTCGAGTTATTTCAGTGACCATTTGGGGTTTTTCTTTCTTTAACGGAAGGGTACCAATAATTCTGTCCATGTGTTGGCTTTATCAGCCATATAAAAAAATAGCACTGCTGTTTCAGAGTAAGATCCCGTTGAAGTGACCGCAGAGGATGCATATGGGAGTAGGCTACAGTAAGTTATCTCATTTGATTTTGTTGCCTACTGATTGATTAAATGACTTATTCTACAAAAGGAAAACAACAATAACTAATTCTTATTCTTCCTCAACATCTACCATCAAACAATAAAATAAAGTCTAATCCCAGTGACATACAAAATGTGGTTACCAGTCATCACATTAAAACACTAGAAAAGCACTCAGAGAGCGCAGACCTTCGCCAGCGCCACAGTCCTCACCCATATTGTGATTTTCACCATAAATATTAGTCCTACCTTTATTTCATTGAAATATTTAGATTCCTTGACCATGAAAACATACCATTAGCAAATGGATTCATCATTATATCTATTTTAGTTCAGTAATTATTCATGAAAATCAAATTTTTCACCATGGCGGCCAGACGCTGATCCGGAACAACACCAAAATCAAATCAGTTCTTCCTTTTTTCCATGCTGAACATTTCCTGAAAATTTTATCAAAATCCATCCATTACTTTTTGAGATATTTTGTTCACAGACAGACAGACGGACAGACAGACAGAGAGACAGACAAACAAACTCTCCTGAAAACATAACCTCCTTGGCGGAGGTAAAAATCATCGATATTAGAAGTAAGTTAAGTCAATTGTACCAGAGCTATAGAGATAGTAAGAGTTACGACACTCCCATAAGACGCCGTTGTACGCTTTCTTCTGGGTCTACCTCCGGGTTGTGGAGCCTCGAATAGTTCCAAACACCGCTTCTACAGCGACGGAAACCGTTCATTTGCATTGTTGGCCATCGAGTATATTAACAGGTAAGTTGTTTAAAAAGCTACCCCTTTTGAATTTTCAATCGTGTATGTTTTACCAGAGGCTCATTTTGATACATATGCTTTGCTTTAGTTGTATATGCACAGTGTAATATAGATTTTTTATCTTAGTTGGTGTCCGACTTCCTGCTACTTTTTAAGTTGACTCTTGCTAACTGTGACTGTATGTTGGATAAATTGATTAAATCGCTACCTCTGTTTACCGTCGACTCCATATGAGAGGTCATTTGTGATGCATAAACCTATCTGTAAGTGTGTGTATTGGTAGATAACCAACTTCAAGGCATTGCCACGTGCTAGTGTTAGCTCAACTTTGCTAGTGATGAACGTATCTTCAGGGGTAAACTGATTAAAGCGCTACCTCTGTCTAACTATCAGCTCTCCATATTTTATCAGAGGCTTTTGTAATGCATGGCTTTGTACTTATCAGCCTTTGTATGTGCATATCGTAATGGAAACTTGTGAACTGTAAATGACCCAGGTCAAGAATAAAACAGTTTGCAAAGGTTTTTTTTCTGACGGTGCAGAGTATAGAACAGAATCAGAATCACAACAGTCAGATGTAGTAGGCTATTGCAAGTGTTAATTTTAGTGGCAAATTAAAAGTTATAGTAAGCATTACTTAAATGAACGTTGAAACGACGTTAGAATTAAACAGTTTACAGATAATTGGATGATTAGAACAATTAATTCAAGTAATTGGGTTCAAATTTGATAAACTTTGTATATTACAAAATTTTGGACAACTAATTGGTACTGCAGTGCTCAAGATGTTAAGTTTGAAAATGCAGTTGAAGTGCAAAGACAAGTTAGGAGGGAGTTTTGAAAAGAACCACCAACACAAGTTATCATCACTGGATCAGAACAGACATCAGCTTGAGAAGAAGTGGTAATAAAACAATAGAATGATGTTTGTAAATTGTTTTACATGTTGGAAATGTAATTATAATAAACACCTAGTTTACAATTATTGAACCTGTACATTTTTGGGAACCCCTGTATATATGTATATATAGATAGATAGATATTCTGTGTATGGTTTAGTCTTGAAATGATACTGGTGGTCCGCTCCTGCTGAATGGATTCGTTCTACTCTGCTTTTCAGTCATTCCCAGATCATTCCCAGACCACGGGTAAGTAAATTGGAAGCAAACTAAAGCAAATATAGACATTCGTTGGAAATATTATAATCCA
Organism: Scarus forsteni; assembly: GCA_036419115.1. Lineage (NCBI taxonomy): Eukaryota > Metazoa > Chordata > Actinopteri > Labriformes > Labridae > Scarus > Scarus forsteni. The sequence continues at coordinate 2,201,435 of JAZDUH010000137.1, read as the reverse complement.
GTTGGGCAAAAAAAACACCTTAAATCATCTTGTAGTTCAATGTAAAAGTCCATTTGTCATGCTAACATGTACATGAAACTTTCCCTCCAAAACAAAACATCTACGTAATACTTTACAAAGTCTTCAGCGGTCATCTTACCGCTCCAAATGTAAAATGACGTATGCAAATATGCAAGAATCCAATCAAAATCAAACAAGTACTTGGATATGTGATTTTATTTATGTTTACCATTAAATGTTGCAATCTCCGCTGTCTGTCCCATAGAAGAACATGATAGCGTGGCGTGTGTTTGGAAGTATTCAGGCTTACATGAACCACGTGACCTCTCCGCGGTGAGGTCGTGAGTGTCGCAACTCTTACTATCTCTATAGCTCTGAATTGTACTATATAAGACACGAGAAATGTTTGGTTATAAATTAAAATCAAAATTGCACATTTTTAGTATTTGATGACAAAAATGCAAGTTTTTAGTATGAAGAAACATGGTCAACTGTTAGAGGTAAATAATAAAAAGAGCAATAGCATTTATATTTTATGTTGCCTTATTATTTGATGTAATATGCTACAAAGTGACAGTAAGACCCATTAGGCAATTGTGGGGTCAAAAAAAGCACCTAACTACTCTTTAACCCAATTTTAATTTTGAAATTCGATAAGTGCACATGGATTATTGATGACTTACCCTTTAGTTTTCATGAAATATCCAAGGTTTTCATACATTGCCCAGGGCATTCAACTATTTCACTTTTTTTTGGCTGCAATATCATGTATATGCTCGGGTTTTCTGTATTTACTCTGGAGAGACAAAATGACTCAGAGAAACTTGAATCAAGCGGGTGCTTCTGGATGAAGCCCTGGTTTCTATCAGTAGTAACTACAGTCTGAGTTCGTCCTAATGCAGCCATCTGCCCATCCAGCAGTGAGAGGAATTGGTCATCACCCTCCACATGACCAGATTTACCCGCCCCTGTCCCAAACAGAGGACCAGCCAGAGTGAAAGAGCGTGGAGGCCTCATGGGTCTGATGGAGAGAAGCAGAGATCTGGACAGAAACTGGGAGAATGTTCTAACAGCAAACTCTGACCATAATCAGATATTATAGAGTGAAATTCATCTGTGCTGTAAGCTATTGTCTTTGATGGTAAAGGATGTAACCAGATTCCACAAGGAGGAGACAGGCCCAGTTTCATATTCACTGACAGACTCACAGACTGTAGGTCAAGTACAAAGAGTCCTTTAACAGTTCCCAAAATTTGGAGCGGTTCATATTTACATTAGGGTCAAGGAGGAAAAAACACCTTGAAACGGAACTATATCGGATCATGAGGAAAAGGTGATATCTTTACTGGAAACTCTGAATTATGGTCCTCTGAAAATCACCACACAGATCAATTTTTATATCCTCCAGGATCTTACTGACAGACAGACACACACCAGAGAGGACCTGCGACTCTTGCACCTGTGATCCTAATAAATAAATGATCTATGACAGTTAATCTGAGAGACATGAGAGCACTGGTCATCAAACAATTACTTATTCTGAGCTGATCTACATTAGAGGCAGGGAAACAACATGGGATATCAGGAAAAACAGTGTTTACGTAAATACACTGATGGATGGTTGGTGCTTTAATTTGTGGACTAATGGTTGGGTGGCTCTTGAATATGTCAAAGATTAGTAAAAATATCGACTTTGGTGCATTATTATTTCTTGCACAGCTTCACATCTTGTGTTTTACTCTTCACTGACTCCCATTATAACCACATTTTTTTTTGCGTTAACGCCGCTATTTCTAACACCGCTACTCCCAACATTGGTCTTCACTCATGTTTCTTTCAGCCAGCAGGTTCACGCTGCTCAGCACTGCTCCTCCTGCTCCTGGCTGCCATAGCTAACCCGTCTATCATGAATGTTTACTGCAGTGTGACTGTTAACTTCAGTGGTTGTGGTTCTCCTCAAAATGGAGCTGTATGGCGCTGCTTCCTCTTCGCTGCCGACCGCACTGTCACTTTTCCCTGACTTTTGGAAATAACTCTGGATATTCGATGTTGTTGAGACTGCCAACCATAAATATTTGACTCAGTAATCACTATGACTCAGTGACCTGCCCCCACATGTAACTGACTTCTTGCACTGCTGTGTCCCTTTCCCTCAAGGGTCTATAACTCTGTCACATTTCCCATAATAGATTGATATGGATTGGCTTGATCCAGGGCTACATCCATTTTATGTCAGTTTTAACTGCTAAAAACAGCTTGGATTTGACATTTTTAGTTTATGTCTTGATTGTTTTAATCTAAAATGATCCAAAGAAGCCGCTTAAAGTGCCTCAGGTCTGATTGCTATTCGGTTGACTATAGCATGTAAAGTTTAGTAAATTAAAAACATGAGACTTCTGAGAAGAATTTCACAATAAGTCATCATTAGTAGTGTGGGTGAAGACTTTTATTTTGAAAGGATTTGATTCATCAGTTAGGAAACTGTCTGTTAGCAGTGCTACAAAACTCTGGAGATGACTGAACCGCTGAATCAGTTACAGATAGACTTAAAATGAAATTCAAAATTTAAAATATAGCATCTCTGTGTGATTTTGAAACAAGTTCTTTATGAACTTGTGGGCTGGTTTAAGGGTAACAAACTCCTTAACCCTGTAAGGCCCAAGACCGTAGATTAAAATTCTAATTATAAAAAATATTTTTTTATAAAATTCAACATAAAAATTTCTCTTATCTCATTTGATACATTAGGTGTTTTTGGTAACTGATAATCCATTTGAGGACATTTTTATCATTTATCTGATTGTATTCAGATGTTTTTTTTTTTTGTAATTTGTTGATCATATTGAGTAGATAGAGGTATTATAAAAGTATGTATCAAATATAATACAATTGGCGTTATAGGGTTAAAATGCATTTATAAGTATACAATTGCTTTTAATTTTGTATTTTAGTAATGGTTACTGTGAAAAAAGATTGTTTTTAAATAGAACTGAATGTATGGGAATGACTGCTACATGAGACAATATCTAGGTCAAATCATAGACCATTGAGATATTTGTAAATTGTAGTGACTTATTTTGAGGTTGTAGCCTAACTGGTGGCATAATCTTCCCAAGGTACAGGTTGCAATCGGTGCACATCATGGTATTGTATTGTATTTTAACAGAAATCAAATTGTCTTGCAGTACCAAGCTAAGCCAGAGTAATGTGAAAAGAAAATGTTTTATCCATTGGCTTGATTGGTCAACCATCAACTAAACAGACACATTTACAGTGAATGGACATCCTCATGTGGTTTATTGTGAGTGGACCCCAAAAATGATAATGGAGAAAATGTGAAGGTACACACACTTAGCAGTGTTCTTTTGTACATGAAATACTGACAATGATATTTTAAATAACTGCCAAGTCATGCTGCATGTGGTCTGCTGAATTTCAGCAAAATGTGTCTGTTGTATCTTAACAGAGATGTTTAAAGTGGGAAATGTTGTGATAACTATGAAGAAAAAATACACATCTGATGCATTTTAATGCAAACCTAAAGAAAAGAGACATCTGTATTGAAACCACTGATCTTTAATATTTACACAATATCCAAAACACAGCTTTTAACACATGGACTATGAAGAACATGTCTTAAAACACATGTACTGACAGTGAACATTGCTTTTACAGTTAAAGACGTGGACAAAATTATTGGTACCCTTCTGTTAAACCAACACTATGTAGTTTTTCAAACATAATATAACCCTTCGATATTCATTGTGATGGTCCACCACTTTACAATGAGTTGAATGACGCCTCTGGAGTGGTCTGTATCCCTTTCACTGGCGCTATGTAACTTTGAGGTGGATGGTGGGAACCCTGCCAAACTAAAAAACTACAAGTTTGGACTGCTTTATGGCATACGTCACTTCCCCCAATTCCCGATTCGTTTAAAACAGTCTCGGCGAAAGCCAATCCCGGAGCTGTAACCATGGCGGAGGAAACGAAGAACGTAAGGAAGAGAAAAGTTTTGTCGGAGGATACAAAACAAAGAAAGCGAGAGAAAAACAAGCTGAATGCTCGGACCAGAATAAACATCGGTTCGGCGTTCACTCGCTGGCGTGAAATAAAAGACAAGGAGGGATGTCCGACTACTATCAGGTATGTTGGGCGACTAATTTATGACGAAGTTCCTCAAAAAAACTTGACAGGAAAAAAGTACAGCACAACAAATCCAGAACGTACCAGTATGTAGTTTGGTTTGACCTATTTTAAGTGTGTGATATTGCCAGCTCGTCATTGTCTTTACTTTTATTCACTTTATCGCTTCAACAGGGCGGGGGTGAGGGCTACTTCACGGTAATAAAACCAAGTTGAACTTAGCGATTTTTAACATCGTCATTTAGTGAAAAATAAATACATTACCTCGTCGCTATCCATCCTTGCAAACAGCCGCTGAAGACAGAAGAATACTTTTGAGTGAAGTCCTGGCTTCTGTGATTCGCCTACAAAACAAATGCACGCGACCGGCAGATCTGTCTTACGACAGTATGCGCGCGCTAGAGCTCATGGGTAGTTGAGTTCACTCTCCGGTCAAGCAGGGATCTTCCATAGTGCTGCTTTAAGGAAAGAAAAACCAACAATGCTCACTGAAATATGATTAAACTGACCAAAGTAACATTAAATATGAATGTAAGGAAAATCAACTAATGAAAATCAGACATTTCTTTTGAATTGTGGTTCAACAGAATCATTAATAAAAAAAAAGAAAAAAAAGTAATGAAACTGGCCTGGACAAAAATGATGGTACTCCTGGAAAAAAATGAAAATGATTTGACCATAGGGGTCTGTTAAACTAAGATGTGTCCTGTAATTAGTTTCATAGGTGTCTTCAAGCTTGTAATCAGCCTATTTAAAGGTTGAAAAGAGTCACTGTGCAGTCTGGTGTCATGGTCTGTGCCACACTGAACATGGACCACTGAAAGCTAAGGAGAGAAATTTCTCAGGAGATTAGAAAGAAAATCATCAACAAGCATGTTTAAGATAAAGCCTATGAGACCATCTCAAAGCAACTTGATGTGCCTGTAACCACAGTTGCAAATATTAATCAGATATTTGAGGTCCAAGGACACTGTAGCCAAATTCCCTGGATGTTGCTGCAAGAGGACATAGATGACAAGTTGAAAAAACTGATATGAGTCCAGAGCCCAGAACAAGTTCCCAAAATATTAGAGGTGAACTCCAAGGTCTTGGGACATCAGTATCAGATTGTACCATCTGTAGCTGTTTGAGCCAAAGTGGACTTAATGGAGGACATTTCTATTGAAAGCAAATCATAAAAAAGCGAGTCTGGAATTTTCCAAAAAGTATATTGACAAGCCATTAAGCTTCTGGGAGAATGTCCTGTGGACAGATGAGACAAAACTAGAGATTTTTTTGAAGTAACATCAGCTGTATGTTTACAGATGCAAAAATGAAGCACACAAAGAAACAAACACTGTACCTACTGTAAAACATGGAGAAGGCTCAGATACGTTCTTGGGCTGCTTTGCGGCATCTGGCATAGGGTGTCTTGAATCTGTGCAGGTACAATGAAATATCAAGACTATCAAGGCATTCTGGAGCAAAATGTGCTGCCTGTTGTCAGAAAGCTTGGTCTCAGTCACAGGTCATGGGCCCTCCAACAGGATAATGACCCAAAACATGCAGCTAAAATCACCCAAGAATGACTCAGAACAAAACATTGGACTGTTCTGAAGTGGCCGTCCATGAGCCCTGTACTAAATCCGATTGAACATCTGTGTAAGGAGCTAAAACATGCAGTCTGGAGAAGACATCCTTCAAACTTGAGACAGCTGTAGTACTGTAGTTTGTGCATGAAGAGTGGGTCAAAATACCTGTCAACAGGTGCAGAAGTCTCATTGAGAGTTACAGAAATCACCTGGTTGGAGTGATTGCCTCAGAAGGTTGTGCAACAAAACACAGAGTTAAGGGTACCATAATTTTTTTACCATCAAGTTTTATTGGTTTGTTTTTTTAAAATAATTCTGTTGAACCACAATTCAAAAGCAATGTCTGATTTTTATTAGTTGATTTTCATAAAATGTTTATTTACAATTACTTCTGCCAGTTTCAAGTTATTTCAGTGACCATGTGAGTTATTCTTTCTTTGACTGTGTACCAACAACTTTGTCAGCATCTGTATATGAGCTTATTCTTTTTCATCTGTTCAATGAACTGTTAAATTAATGAACATAAATTCCTGATAGTGCACATTTTTTTTCATATGATTGATATGGCTATTAACATCTGTATTTTCCCTGAGCAGTGTTGTTGGTGCAGTTTATTTAGAGAAATGTCTACTCCCACCTCTAAAATGATCTTTTTTAATATAATTAGTGTCATTGATACACTTTAATCTGTTATCTGTTTTTTTATATTATCACTTACTCTTTATTATTAGCATGTTATTTACATGTGCTTTTGAGCATTTATGGTTTGCAGGCTGTCTCCTCACCCCACAATGCATCTTTAAAAAGTATTTCAAAAAAAAGGACAATAAATAAAGCTGTAGATTAACTTGAAACTTTATATTGATTTTCTTGATCTTCTTACTTATCTAAATGCATCACAATAATATAAGATTAAGGATTTTTGGCTACAGTCATCTTTAGGTGAATATCTGATAACAGGACAACCCTAGGGTGCTCTTTTGTGATCTATTGATTCACGTACAGGGCAGCACAGTGGCGCGGCCAACGTCGCCGCTTCACGCTAGAGGTAAGATCGGGCCTAAAAAATCCAGCCCGACCCGACCCAGGCCCGTGGGTATAAAGCCCGACCCAACCCGAGCCCGATCAATAAACTCGATTTGCAGGCCCGAGCCCGAAAAAACCCGAAATTTTATATTTTATTTGTGAGGACTCAGGAGGAAGAGGAAAGGGAGGGGATTCGTCAGTCAGTCCCGGACAGAGCACTGCTCCGGTGATCACGTTTGTGACGATGCCTGTGCATAATGATATCAAATTAAAGCCTGTCTTTTGTAACAAATTCTCCCAGTTAAACAAGACTGTAAGATGCAATTCAATAAACATTTATATCTTTTATATTTGTGTGTCTGTTCTATCAGGTGTGATAGTTCATGCTTCATTTTGTTCACAAAATGCAGCAGCCCATTTGACATTTATTTTAATTTCTTCGCGTTGGCAGAAACAAACACAAGTTTTCTTAATGTTAAAATAATCTACATATTTTTATGATCATTATAAATGCATTTACACAATGAAATAACACTGGAAAAGTTTGTTAAAGATATTTCTGTGTGTGATATTGTGCTCACATGGACGCGCCTCTCTGACAAGAAGAGGAACAGCAGCAGGAGCAGGTCTCTGGGCTTCATTGTAGATCACAAGGAAGGGCATCTGAGATACACGGGGTAAAGCCTCCAGAGCGCAGCAGGTTCACCAAAGTCTTCGTTACCAAAGGCGGAAACAAACAGACCTTAAAAATCCTCCGCTGGAGACTGCGCGCACGGATGAATCCATTCATACATGTTTCTGGACCGGCTGCTGTTTGCAGAAGTCAGACCTGCTGAGGTAGGTGGTCCAGGGCAGTCACTCATCGCGGTGTAAAGTGCGTATTGTGCGGGAGTTCAGTCTCGGGTCTCTTCTTGAACATCTGGCACTGAGCGCTGCGTAAAGTGCGCGCGTGTCCCAAGCCGTGTATGGTTATTGCAGACTTCAGTCAGCAATGGCTCGTGAAACAGGTGCCACTGCCTCTGGTTGAAAAAGCGGAGCCCTAAAGCTTCCTAGTATGCTTTTGACTGTGAGTGTGTACGGTCGGGAAGGTAAAGGGACAGGAGGAGAAGAATACATAGTATATAAATGTATATTTATTAAAAAAAAGTTGCCGAGAGGGAAGGCCGGGCCCGACCCGACCCGAACATAATAATTGACACTTTGGGCCCGACCCGGCCCTCGGGCTCAGGTTTAAGATCTTACCTCTACTTCACGCAGGTTCTTTCTGTGTGAGGTTTGTTCCTTCTAACTGTGCAGGCGTGGGTTCTCTCCAGGCACTCTGACTTCCTCCCACAGACCAAAAACAAGCTTGTTTGGTTGATTGGTGACTCTAAATTGCTCTGAGGTAAGAGTGTGAGTGTGAATGGTTTTCTGTCTCTCTTTATGGCCCTGTGATCGACTGGCGACCGGTTCAGGGTGTACCACTCCTCTTGCCCATTGACAGCTGGAATAGGCTCCAGCCCCCCTGCGACCTTGAAAGGGATGGAAAATGCATGAATGAATGACTGATTCATGTACAGGTGTATATGGGCTGCATGGTGGTGGAGTGCTCATGCCTCACAGCAAGAGGGTTGCTGGTTCAAATTCCTGAAGAATTGCAGGCCGTTCTTAGTGAAGCCATCATAATCATAATTTTGTTATATTTTACAGACAAATACATGCATGCTAGGTTAATTAGTGACTATTTACAGCCCTTAGTCAACAGTGTATCTCTGATTGGTTGCCTGACTTTCCATTTATCAGCCTTGTAAATGGATAGCAACCAGTCCAGGGAGTGGCCAGCATCTTGCTCAATGTATGTGAAGGAGAGGCTCCAATATAATAATATTGGCAATAATGATAGATAATGGCTGGATAGATGGACAATGAACTATCAGGAAAAGATCATTATCCATCAATCTTAATTCAAAACATCAATTCCTAACTAATGTTACCTTGAGACACTTGTTCATACTGATCTCTGACCCTTTCATTTAATTTGAAGAGTATTTTCAATGCATTTCTGCCCTTGGATATTTTCTTTTTGTTCCTTTTATGATTTTGACCTATTTTTCTATAAAAACCTGAGAGATGATCTTGCAAAATCATATTTCTTGCTATTATTATCAGCATCCTTGATTTACATTACAGCTGTCCTACAGCTGTCAGTTGTCTTTGACGTTTTTACATTCTGAAATGCACTGAATTGCTGCCATGCATAGCAATGACATCTATGACCTGGTGGGTACAAAAGCAAGGAAAACAAAACTGGTGTGCACAAAAGATGTTTGCATCAGCTGTTTGTAGAAGAAGCTAGAGTCTCTAGCTCTCCTGTGATTCAGGGTCTCACTGTCAGAGAATAAATACAATTTGGATGTATTCACTTTCAAAGTGGACAAAAAAAGTTTCAGCTTGTGCGCAGCTTTTCTTTGCTGCATGTGCTGCACCCAGACAACGTCTGCCCACACACCACAAAGTGACAGCCACTCGCCTCTACCCACTCACTGCCTGTTGCGCTTGTCCAAGAAGTTCACAGAGACAAAAAGAATATGCCAGTTTCACCCCTGTCACTGTCCTCCCAGAGGAGCTGCTCCCACAGTTCTGTGGTCTGTGTGTCCAAGCTCTTTTCTTTGTTGCTGCTGTCTGACTCAAAAATAAAGACATCTGGGAAGTCCAAATCAGGATAGAAAACTACCTAAAACCATGCAATGGACATTTTATTTATTATATTATTATCACATATAAATAATCTACCTCAGGCTAAAGCAATCAAACGATCAGCACCCGTTAACAGGGGAGTCCATAGTAAAGTTGTCCCTCTCTTCAGTGGAGGATTGTGAGTTCACTAGCCAACTACTTCAGCTGGATCCCATTTGTCCCAACCTTGTTGGGGGGGGGGGCAGTGAGTGTTAAACATTTATATATATTAAATATATAAAAAGTATGGTCAGAGTCCCATATGATACACCTGGGCCAGATGTGGTTTTGCTGCTGGACAAGAACCACCACTGCCAAACCTGGACTAGATATGGTTTTGGTTTACTGCTGTTGGTCCAGAGCCACCACTGCCAGACCTACGCCAGATCTGGTTTGTAAGTCTAGGGCAGAGCCACACTGACAGATCTGTGTCAGAACTGGTCTGGGGCAGATCTGAATCTGGACCACATGCCTCATGCCAGTGCCAACCAAATGCCACCTGTGCCTGTCTCTGGCTTTATGGACAAAAAATTATGGTAAGCATCCCTTTGTTAAACTGATTTGGTGAGACAGCAATGTGTAATAAAGCAGAGAGAGCAGTGTTGATAAAGAACAGTAAAATCAATGGCAGTATGACAGTGCAGCAGCATAAACTGTCAATGAAAAGGTGTAATGTGAGTTTTATACAAATATAGTTATAGTGTATGAATAAAATTACTCTCTCTCTCCCCTCTCTGATTGGTTTTTGCTCTCGTCCTTATATTTGGTCTTTGGCTCGTAGGTAGCTCTGATCATTGGTGTGAACAGCCTGCTGCTGTGGACCTGCATAGCTTCATGAACAACAGTTCCAAATGTTTGCCTTTTGTTGACCTGTTCCATTATCATTACAGTTACTAATTTCAACCTCAAAGTAATTTGTCAATCAAAATACATGGTAGTTCCTGCAAATATCACACAATGTTATTGTAGCCATGACTATCAACATGGACTCCATGCTTCTGTGAAGTCACCTGACTCCAATTGATCCTTTTTAAAATGAGATACTGCTGAGTGGTTATCCTCTGATAGATTTCAAACCCAATATAGATAAATATGTTAAGTACAAATGGTAGGGTTGTCCATATATTTCCCACTGTTATGCATTCTCATTACCAACTGTTCGTCTCTGCCCACCTCTGCATCTCTACCCACTAACACCCCAATCATGCCTTCAGTGGATGTCTGTTCAACATGAGTCTGGTCCTGCCCAGGATTTTCTGCTGCCGCACAGATGGGTTTTTTTTTCTTGCCACTGTAATTGGTGCCAATATGTTGGTATTTTCATTAATGTTATGATAAAGTAGGCTGTTCCGACCCATGAAAATCCCAGGATGAAAAACTATCTTACTCCAGCCCTGCCTCTATCTAAAATTTTCTTTCTAAAGTCAGCACACGTAATTGGTAAATAGTAAAGGGTACATGCATCTGAGTTATTATAGTCCCTTTAACTACTCAAAGCAGCTTTATGCACCGCATGTCACATCTACAAATTCACATCCATTTACTCACTGATGGTAGGAGTATTCATGTTAGCTGTCCATCACTATCATTTTCTGCAATTAGATTAGATGGTACCTTGTTAATCCCTTTGGGAAAGACCCCTCAGGGAAATTAGAAATGAAAGAAAAATAGATACAAATAAAGCCATTAAAATATATGAGAGTACAAATAAAATAAAAATATAAATATAAAATCCTCTGTCTTCCTGTTACTCCTCCTTCCCCTCCAGTGAGGAGTTGTACAGTCTGATGGCTTGAGGGACAAAGGAGTGTCTCAATCTGTTGGTCCTATACTTAAAAAAGGAGCAGTCTTGGGCTTAACAGACTTCTCTGATTGCTGATGATAACTTGCAGAGGTTGACTGGCATCTTTCATGATGTCCAGCAGCTTGTTCAGTGTCCTCTTCTCTGCCACTGTCACCAAAGAGTCCAGCTTCATGCTGACCACAGAGCCAGCCTGCCTGATCAGTTTCTCCAGCCTGATTGTGTCCTTCTCGGATGTGCTGCCCCCTCCCCAGCACACCACCAAAGAGGACACTTGCTACCAAGGACTGGTAAAACATCCACATAAGCAGATGTTAAAAGAATGTAGCCTCCTCTGGAAGTAGAACCTGCTCTGAACAGATGGTCGGTATGGATCCTCCAGTTGAGTTTGCTGTCCTGTCACAGGCCAAGGTACTTATAGGAGTCCACAGCCTCCACCTCAGAACTGGTTGGGGTCTGGTCTTAGATTTCCCAAAGTCGATGACCAGTTCTTTTGTCTTGAGCTGTAAACCAGACAGCAAAGTCCCTCACTAGGCCCCCATAGTACTCCTCTCTGTCGTCCCTGATGTATAGAATGATGGCCGTGTCATCGGCAAACTTCTGGATGTGCCACAGCTCAGAGTTGTAGCAGAAGTCCACGGTGTACAGGGTGAAGAGAGACGAGGGACCAGCACTGGCCCTGGGGTGCTCTGGTGCTGCTGATGACAGTCTCAGACGTGGTGTCATTCAGCCTGACATACTGTGGCCTGTCAGTGAGGTAGCTGGAGATCCAGGTGACCCGGCAGGGGTCCACTTGCACGTTGTTAAATTTTCCTGGAGCATAAGGGGCTGAATGGTATCGAAAGTCCTGGACGAGTTCAGAAAGAGAATCCTAACCATGCCACAGCCCTTATCTAGGTGCAAGTGAACTCAGTGTAGCGGTGTGGAGGATGGTATCCTCCACACAATTGCCTGGCATGCAAACTGTAGACCATCCTGGGTCTGTTGTACCCGGGGTCTGAGGAGGCTGAGGTAGAGCTGCTCAAGCATCTTCATCAGGTGTGAGGTGAGTGCCACTGGTCTGAAATCATTCAGCTGCTGGTTCTTTTTAGGAACTGGAACGATGCAGGATGTCTTCCAGAGGGTGGGCACTCTCCCTAGCTTCAGGCTAAAGTTGAAGATGCACTGTAGCGGTTCTCCCAGTTCAGCAGTGCGGGCCATCAGCAGTCGGGGACACACCTTGTCCGGGCCTGTTGCTTTCCTGGGGTTTAACTTCCTGAGCTGTCCTCTGACTTGGTCCACAGAGGCTGCGTTGAGGTGGTTGAGGAGGAGGGAGAGTGGGAGGCTGTTGAAGTGATCTCCAAGGGTGGGAGGTGTGCTGAGGGAAGAAAGGGAGGTGGCTGCAGTGAGGGAGAAGGTGGGGGGAGCACAGGCTGGTTGAACCGGTTGAAGAAGTTGTTACGTTCATTCGCCGTCATTATTGTCCCCACTACATCACTGGTCTTCATGTTGTAGCCTGCGATGGTTTTTATACCATCCCAGACCTCCCTCATGTTTTTCTATTTCAGCTTCTGGTACACCTTGCTCCTGTAGCTGTCCTTCGCTCATGTAGCATTTAACCTTCTGCTGTGCTGCTTTCATCCCCTTCCTGTCTCTGCCCCTGAAGGCGGCCCTGTTACTGTTGAGGACAGCTTTGACTTCCTGTGTTACCCACGGTTTGCTATTAGGGTAACAGTGGACAGACTGTGATGCTCAAACACTCTCTAAGGGCACTTTCCATTTCAGGGGACCACCTCCTGATGGAACAAGTGGTTACCAGCTGCCTTTGGACTAGAAGGGTGTACTCTGGCTGTAGATGGACCAAGTTGTGGTCAGACCAGAGCTATAGAGATAGTAAGAGTTACGACACTCACGACCTCGCCGCGGAGAGGTCACGTGGTTCATGTAAGCCTGAATAGTTCCAAACACACGCTGCGCTGACATGTTCTTCTATGGGACAGACAGCGGGGATCGCAATATTTCATGGTAAACATGAATAAAATTACATATCCAAGTACTTGTTTGATTTTTATTGCATTCTTGCATATGTCAATTTTACACTTGGAGTGGTAAGATGACCGCTGAAGACTTTGTAAAGTAGATATTTTGTTTTGGAGGGAAAGTTTCACATATGTGTTAGCATGAAAAATGGACTTTTACATTGAAATGCAAGATGATTTAAGGTGTTCTTTTTGCTCAACTGGATTATAATATTTCCAAAGAATGTCTATATTCGCTAAGTTTGCTTCCACTCACTTACCTGTGGCCTGGGAATGACTGAAAAGCAGAGTACAACGAATCCATTCAGCAGGACCGGACCACCAGTATCATTTTAAGACTAAACCATACACAGAATATCTATCTATCTATATATACATATATACAGGGGTTCCCAAAAATGTACAGGTTCAATAATTGTAAACCAGGTGTTTATTATAATTACATTTCCAACATGTAAGACAATTTACGAACATCATTCTATTGTTTTATCACTACTTCTTCTCAAACTGATGTCTGTTCTGATCCACTGATGGTAACTTGTGTTGGTGGTTCTTTTCAAAACTCCCTCTTAAATTGTCTTTGCACTTCAACTGCATTTTCAGACTTCTAGTAGCATTTTATTTAAATTGAGTTATCAGCTGCTAAAACGTGTATTATTTTTTTGGGACACCCTGTATATATCTATATCTACCTATGTATCCCTCTCTTTACATAAATATGCATATATATATATATATATACATATATATATATATCTGTATATATATATGTATATATGTATGTTTATATATATATATATATATATACATACATATATACATCTGTCTATATATATATGTATATATATACATACATATATACATCTGTCTATATATATATGTATATATATATATGTGTATATACATATATATATATATATATATATATGTATATATATATATATATATATATATATATATATATATAGATATATCTGAGTGAGACGTATAGATAAATCAATATATTAAATAACTCATTATGCTGTACACCTGGTCTGTGAACAGAGAAGCCACCCTGATCACAGAAGATTCCTCCCACCCTCTCTGCCACTACTTTCAGATGCTGCCATCAGGCAGACGTTATAAAGTTCCTCTGGCCCGGAGAAACATCTTTAGTCTTCATCGTCGGTGCGTCGGTGGCGCAGTTGGATAGTGCGCTTGGTCAGTGATCGGGAGGTTGCAGGTTCAAGCCCAGCTCCGGGCGACACATGGCGATGTGTCCTTGGGCAAGACACTTAACCCCAAGTTGCTCCCACTGCTGCGTCAGTGGCGTGTAAATGGGCATGAAAGGGCGTGAATGTGTTAGAGATACTGATGGATAACTAACATAGATGCTCTGAACCATCAGTGAGTGAATGTGAGAGTGAATGGGTGTGAATGGGTATGAATGGGTATGTGTGACCTGCGGTGTAAAGCAGCTTTGAGTAGTCAAAAAGACTAGAAAAAGCGCTATATAAGCTCAAGTCCATTTACCATTTACCATCCCCTCTGCAATAGCCACCATGAACAGAGATAGACACATGGGGCTCTAATTTCGTGGCGCAGCGCAGGGGGCGCAAGCCTGGCGCACCCAGCGCAGTGTTAATTTTGTGCGGCGCACCGCCGTGCGCTGCCAATTTGACAATTTGGTAGACCGTCTGCGCAGAGATGGGTGTGACGGGCGCACTGGGAGGTGATGGCGCACCTGGGGGAGGTGTCGGCAGATTCATGTTGGCGCAGTGACAATTTCGTGCCAAAAACAGTGCAGAAAGTGCACTGAAAGCTCGCCTGCTGCAACCTGGTCTAACCTCGGCGCAGGGCGGAGCGCACCCTCCGCAGCTGTAATTTGGTGACAAGCGCACATGTGCGCACGCCTCAGAGGCAGGTTTCCAGAGTGTCAGGCACATTTTAATGCATTAAACAATCACAGCAATCACTATTTAATGTAACTGTCTGAACCAGCATATACATTTGTATCTATATTAACCTTCCCGTCACATCAGATGTCGGATTAAAGCCGTTTGTCATCATGGAAACTTAACCTGACGGCAGCTGGAAGTTTGATGCACATCTAACAAGTCAACAATAAACAGCCTTAACATCTGATACTGAGTATATATCTGGCTTCTCTCATTTCATTAAATTCAAAGAAAAGAGGGAGAAAAAAGACGAAGAAAAAGAGAGAAAATAAATGTATGTCACTCAGGATTTACCTGTGATTTCCCCTATCCCTCTATTTTAGTCTTTATTTTTAATGTGATCTAAGAAGATGGAGTACATTATTGCAAGGAGGATGAGGAGGAGACACCGGGAGAGTATACAGTATATCACTAAAGGCTCTGCTATTTGGCGATGACAAACCAGGAATGCAGGTGGATCACAAGTATTATGAATGGATAAGCCAGCGGGTGTGAAACTGTCTCTTATTTTTTTTACTCCTATTAATGACAAAGGAACAGATTACATCTGTCCCGGGAGCTGGCCCACACGGTGACGCGCTCCGCTGTCCATTCTCATGCTGAATGACAGCAGCTCTGACCGTCTCCAGCAGCGCGATCATTCAGACCAATCAGACGCTATACTCAGCATAGCGCATTTAAAGGCGAGGAGAGGCGCCATTTGATTGGTGAAGACATTGATCGGCTGTGATAATCCCCTCACGCCTATTCTCCTCCTACTCTGACATGTGCGCAGAGGCAGAGACGGGCGTGATCGCCAACCTCTGCGCCTCTGCGCCATGAGTGCGCCTCTCTTGGCACTGCAGGAAACTTGCAAAGTGCGCTGGTCACACCCAGTCCGCGCGGCGAAGGCCGGCGCAGGCAGGTGCGCCTGCGCTTGCGCCTGGTCTACGAAATTAGAGCCCATGCTGTTAACAACTCCCCTCATTTTTTGTGGAAGAATGTCTGGTGTATTCCTTTTTAAGCATTGTATTTTCTTTTTAATTGGTTTTGTTATGTTATCCCTTTTAAATATTTTGAAGGAGCGCCTAACAAAGACAAATTTATCATTGATGACAGACAATAAAGTCTCTATCTTTGATTCATGAAATATTACCTATTTTTTATTCAACTGGCCAAACAACAACAACAAGTGTGTGGGGGGGTTGGGTCGGGGTGGGGGCTAGGAGACATCCTCTTCTTCATCTGTGTCCTGGACACTAAAAAACACATGAAGGCAAATAGGGAGAGAACAGATAAAACAGTTAGCACATCAGGTAGTGATGCACTTAGAGCAAATTATTCAAAATCATATGTTAATGAAACAGCCCTGAAAATTCAGGGAGAGACAGAAAGAGAGATAATCTTGAAAATTATTGTAAATAATTTGTAAATATTTTGTTCTACATCCATTTTAGTTTATTTGTTCTGAACAATTTGAGCACTGCAGTACCAATTAGTAAATTTTGTAATATACAAAGTGTATCAAATTTGAACCCAAATACTTGAATTAATTATTTTAATCATCCAATTATCTGTAAATTGTTTAATACTAACGTCGTTTCAACGTTCATTTAAGTAATGCTTACTATAACTTTCAATTTGCCATTAAAATTAACACTTGCATTAGCCTACTACGTCTGACTGTTGTGATTCTGATTCTGTTCTATACTCTGCACCGTAATCTACTAATACACACACTTACAGATACGTTTATGCATTACAAATGACCTCTCATATGGAGTTGATGGGCAAAAAAAGTAGTGATTTAATCAGTTTATCCTACATACAGTCACAGTTAGCAAGAATCAACCTAAAAAGTAGCAGTAAGTCTGACACCAACTAAGATAAAAATCTATGTAATTACGCTGTGCATATACAACTAAAGCAAAGCATATGCATCATAACGAGCCTCTGATGGAAAATATTTGATTGACAATTCAAAACGGGTAGCTTTTTAAACAACATACCTGTTAATATACTCGATGGCCAACAATGCAAATGAACGGAGTCCTTCGCTGTAGAAGCAGTGTTTGGAACTATTCGAGGCTCCACAACCTGGAAGTAGACCCGGAAGAAAGCGTACAACGGCGTCTTATGGGAGTGTCGTAACTCTTCCTATCTCTATAGCTCTGGGTCAGACTTTTTCAGAGGGGGGAGAGGCATGACTCTGAATGCATCCCTCACATTAACATACAGTAAGTCAATGGTCCTGGTATTCCTTGTAAGACAGTCCACAACCTGATGTAAATCAGCCAAAGTAGAGTTCAAAGCTACATGGTTGAAGTCCCCAGAAATGATCATCAGTGCCTCAGGATACTGGGTCTGCAGCCTAGTTGTGTCCTTTGATTCCAATTTACATGCCACTGACACAGCGGTGGGAGCTTGGAGCTAATTGTCTTCCCAAAGGGTACATAGCTATGTGGCCACCGAAGATAGGCTCCAATCTTCAACCTTCCAATTACTGGCAAAGTGCACTATCAGACTGCACCCACCTGGCACGTGTGTTTCTCTCAGATAAACTGGACCATACCATTCCATCTTGTTCCGCCACGTCTGCGCCTGGTCTACGAAATTCACCCTGAATCGCATACTTCCATACTCCATACTTACAATTTTCAAATGGAGTGTACTTAGCATACTACATACTCAATGGCTTAGTACACAAATTTCAAGGGTGTAGTGCTGTCCCAAATCACATACTGCGGCTTACTCCCTGGAAATGAAGACATGATGTTGACCTCTTCCTCTATGCTAAATTGTGACCAGCTTCCAGTGCATTACCTCCAAATACACTATTTGCCCACGAATATTCAAAGCCTTTTGAAATGTTTATCACATATATTTTATATTAAATCATATCAAAAGCATACCATTTCATTTCATTTGGGGAAGCCAAATGTGTTCTCCCGTTAGTTTCTTTATGTGGGGCTGGGCTTTGCAACGAAGCATGGTATGGATTTAGCATGGATTTACTAGCAATGTCAGTGGGCAACACCCGTTCACTTTTGAAAAAGAAATGTACATTTCTGGAACATATTCATTTATGAACTTGAAGCTGTTACAAACTCTCCACAGTTTTAATGAGAAGGCTGTCTGACTGAAATTATATTAACATATGAATCTTAGATTCTTAAATTCAGGACAGATTTCCTTCTCCAAGATGCCTCACCAATTCAACCTCACTCCAGGCCTTTATCCTGGAGTGATATGCTGCAATCAATCTATGCAGCATATCATCATCTCAGGCGAGAAGGATATTAACATACAAAACAATTTGTAAACCACAAGGTGGGCTAAATTTAGAAAGAATTGTGATTTTTATCTACAGATATAGAAAAAGAAATGCATTTGCTAGATCCACAACTGGAAAATGTTTTTTCTGTGGTCATAAGTTAGTAAGTAATGTATGTGGATCAGGCACAAGTGGTACACGTGTTTAAACAGCTCTTTTTACAGCTCGTAAACACTTTACCATTCTGAATCCTGTACTGGGTAGAGCTTTCATTACAGGAAAAATAGGTGTAATTACAGGTCAGTCCTCTCATGGTATCAAGACTCCAACTTTTAATAAGTCTTGCATTATTGTATCACAGGCGTAATACCTGTAGTGCACTAGGCTTTAATAAATATTATCTCTATCGAGGCCTGTTTTCATTTTATCTCTTTAATCCTTGAGGCACCCCAAAAAGAAAAATAGTAAAACTAAATTAATTAATTAATTGATTAATGCATTGTAAAGTCACTCGTTTGCCAAAACAGTTCCTCTCATTAATGTAATAAAAGTAAAATACATTGCTCAATACATTCCTTTTATTTTTTTTTTGTGAGGTTATTGCAGTCTTAATAAGGTCATTAATTCATAAATAAATAGATTTTGATGCATTATTTGTTTTGGAGCAATCCGAGCTCACTCAAGCATTTAACATTAAAGTACCTCTAACTTTTCTTTAAAGAGAATTCTTTTAAAGTCCTAGAATGAGAATGAGACAGATGGAGGGGTTCCTCTGTTTCAGGGACCTCTTCTGATATCTGGTCGCTTGAATCTGGTTTTCTTTGTCTTTCTTTAGGTGTTAGAGCTTGCTCCGTTACACCCTTATCTTGTTTAAACAAATGCCATGTCATCATATCAAATTGTAATCATTCTGTTTTTGTTGTTCTAACATATATTTTTGCTTTATATTGCTGAGCTCCTCTTTGTTCTCATCATTTACTGCTGCTTTGACTGGATCATTCTCAAAGTACTGTGACAAACATGTCCCTGCATATTCCAGAGGAACAATATATAAATATATTTATATAATTAAAATAATAATGATAATAAATAGAATAAAACTTTGTTTCCTAAAAAAATTATCATCCAAATTAAAGTAAAATTATGTAATTACATACCATTTTAAATGAAGATAATTTCAGTTTATTTAGGGTAGCAATTTTGTTATTGTTATTATTTTCCTAGTTCAGTTAAAATATTTCCTCTTTTTTTATATACATAAATATGCATATATATGATAATTGGTCAATTATGTAAAATCAAGTGTTTAATATTAGAATAAAATTCAAACTTAAGTGGCAATTTAACAATCAAACATCAACATCACTGGTGTTACTGGTATCACAGACCTTATGCTTTAAATGTCAAGAATATGTAAGAGAACCCCCAGGGTCATATATCATCAGACATTATTTAAGATTTTATCAATTATGTCATTGCAATGTAGCTCTTATCCAAATATATTTTTGCTTAACTTCATCCATAGTGAATGGCAGTAATTTTATCAGCATATTTTATCCTTTATCAAAAGTACACATATATGAATTTTGTAATGATAACCTAAAGTGTGGTTACATTAATGACAGAAAACTATGTACGTCTTTTAAAGAAAAAACAAAGCAAATGTTCTAGTTGTCTTTTACTGTTGGTAATATGGTCAACATGCTTATAAATACCTCACATTAACTTAAGTTTGTAAAAACTGAATTAAAATTTTCTACTCTTTTACTTGGAAAGTCACAGTATTTTGGTAATGATCCGACTACAGCTGTAACATGTAGGGTGCTGGTTGTAATAACCCGTTCTGTATTACTAACAATGAATTGTTATCATCAAATGTTTGGTTCAGTTCAGTCAGCGGTATCTGTTTGCTTATTTGACCCGAAGTTTGAGTTAACAAGGCCTTAGCCTCACTGTACGGGCTACTGAGGGAGGGAGCATGCTGAAGCTCTCTGCGTTCCCCCCTCAGCTCCAAGGTTGTCAGGCTTATCAGGCTTTACTTCAGGTTTTGAGAGTGGCTCTGTGTTTATCTTAGTCAGTGGCATTTGTTTTGGTGCAGAGGACGGGGCGACCGATGTTATGATTACGTATTTTACTTCTCCAAGAAAGCACTTGCAATCTTGGTAGAATTCAGACGCCTTTTCTGCTATCTTTTTAGCTTTTGCTTTTTTCAAAACGCTCCCTTCTTCTACTTCACTCTGACTTTGCTTCAGAACTGTTTCTGCCATTTTTAAAAACTGAGACAGGTCACTAGACAGTGGTGGAGGCCCAGTGATGTCACTGAACATTCCTTTCTCGTGCATTTGTCTCACCCATGTTACAAATCTTTCCTGCTCATCCTCGGCTCTCTCTGTTCTGGTTTTATCTGTCCAATTGCACAAGGTAGCATAACATACCGATCCCAAAGAACCGGGTTTACACATTTTCCATTTTTCAATCACATCAAGATACATGTTCAATAAGATTTATTGCAGGCTCTCTCAGTTATTAATGAGTGGTGCAATACCCAGGTGGGGGACCCGACCAAGAAGCTTCTACACCAGGACCTTTGCCTCTGGTGCGCTTGATCGCTGGGAGTTATCTCAGTCCAACACACCTGTTTTACTCAACTTTCACTGAGAAACACTCTAAACCTACTACTCTAAATTTCCCTTTTCCTACTTGTACCTATACCACCCAAAGCACCCACAGAAGTTGTTCAGTGTCCACTGAATGAATGTGGAATTCTCAATCAGTCTGACTGATCGATACACACATCCAGACTGTGGTAAAAATACCTCTGAACAACGAAACCACCCACACAAATCAGGAAAATAACAAACTTATCCCTGTGTCCTATATGTTACCAGACCTCCTCAAGAGGTCCATTTATACTAAATCAACAAACAGCAGCTTGGGAGTCACTACTCAACCAAAAACCTGGACTGTGCTTCAGCACCTCGGGAGTCCCCACTCGACCGAAAACCTAGGGTCCACTTAACCTACTCGGGAGTCACTACTCTACCGAACACTTGGACTGTGCTTCAGCACTTCGGGAGTCCCCACTCGACCGAAAACCTAGGGTCCACTTAACCTACTCGGGAGTCACTACTCTACCGAACACCTGGACTGTGCTTCAGCACTTCGGGAGTCCCCACTCGACCGAAAACCTAGGGTCCACTTAACCTACTCGGGAGTCCACACTCGACCGAAAACCTAAAGGCTATGTGATTTGAACTTTACATGTAGTTCTCAAACAAGCACAACTGAGAGTTTTTCAACATTTGTCATAAAATTTAGCAATCGGAGGTAATCACCTCAGACAATCTTCTAAATTTGGTCAAGTCCAATATGCAGAAATTTTATCAAAAAGGTTTTCTGCTTACCTGTTTAGAAGATGCGCGCACCAGATTGTCTGGAAGATCACTCTACGATTTCCTCTCCGCTGGTCCAAATGCCCATGCCTCTGAGAGATGTCAATTCGAGTTTCGGCACCAATTGAAAGGAACTTTCAATTGGTGAAAGTTCCTTTCAATTGGTGCCGTGGTGCCATGTCTATGTGTGTATTCATGAAGTTAAGGGCAACTCATCTTCACACAGAATCTCCACTGATAAACACATAGTGTGTGTCCCTATTTTAACGTTTGCATGAAGCGTGAATTTATGTGTGTTAACTAAGGACTTGGGGGATCAGTTTAAACAAGGCCCCAACTTTTAAAGGTTTTGGAGTAGGGATGTAATGATTGAAAGTGTTGTATCACGGTTATTGTGACCAAAATTATCACAGTTATCATTATTATAGCAGAATTGTTGCAGTGTACTCAAAATGTTCAAAAAGTACTTTTACACAGAATTGAAATCATTTAACCTCTTTAATATCATAATGATATCACTTTTTTATGTCAAGAAATGTGT
Organism: Scarus forsteni; assembly: GCA_036419115.1. Taxonomy (NCBI): domain Eukaryota; kingdom Metazoa; phylum Chordata; class Actinopteri; order Labriformes; family Labridae; genus Scarus; species Scarus forsteni. The sequence goes on along the minus strand of JAZDUH010000137.1, from coordinate 2,179,035 downwards.
CAAGAAATGCCCTTTGAGTACATTTTTTACCTGTCTTTCAGGAGAAATAAAAGTAAACAAGTCTAGCAAGTATTTGTCATTATTATGTTATAATGCTAAACTGTGTGTAATTACAAGAAAACAGGATTAAAAAGGATTTTCTTCGTAAACAATTGTAAATAAACATGTTCAAAGTTTTGAGACAGCCAAAAATACATGTAACCTATTTTGCATACACTTATACATTTTAGTTTGCCTGCAGCATTAGTGTCCATGTTACAGCTAGTTATATTGAGCATGTCCAGGTCGTTTTATTACCTACGCCAAGGAGGGTATGTTTTCGGGAGAGTTTGTCTGTCTGTCTGTCCGTCCGTCTGTCCATCTGTCTGTCCGTCTGTGAACAAAATAACTCAAAAAGTAATGGATGGATTTTGATTAAATTTGCAGGAAATGTTCAGCATGGAGAAAAGGAAGAACTGATTCGATTTTGGTGTTGATCCGGATCAGCGTTTGGCCTCCATGAGGAAAATGGGATTTCTGTGAATAACTACTGAACTAAAATAAATATCATTATGAATCCAGTTGCTAATCGTATGTTTACATGGTCAAGGAATCTAAATATTTTGATTAAATAAAGGTAGGACTAATATTTATGGTGAAAATCACAATATGGCAAAGAACCGTGGCGCTGGAGGAGGTCTGCGCTCTCCTTGTGCTTTTCTAGTTTATTTATGCTTTTGTTTTACTAAACTAAACTAAATACTAATACTAAACTAAACTACCTGTTATTCACTCAGGTATGGCTCATTGAATCTTATCTCTCTCTCTCATTCTCCCTGTCTGTCTACCTCTACGGCTCAGTCCGTTTATTTACTCAAGGAGTTACAGCAGTTTTAACCACGCGTGTACTTTTCTTTCACCGCAGCTTCATGTTTAAACAGGGGAGCATGCACACCTCCCGTGATGCTGCTCAATCGAGGACAGATGCATAGGTCAGGCTTTTCTAGTCAAAGAGCAGCATCACCGTGCATTACTGAGGCAGTGTGGTGATCAAACATGGTATCACTGTAATTTTAATAGGACACGGTAATGATTACCATGGGAAATTTTACCAGGGTTTACCATTTTACCCGTAACCATTACATCACTAGTTTATAACCACTAGATGGTTGTCAACCAATCAGGCCACACATGACTAAAGCACATGAATAAAGTCAATTGCCTTCTCGACAGTGTTATCTGTTAGCTGCCATTATTTTCAAACATGCAGTCACTTGCTATTGTCGTCACGTCCGCTGCTCCCACAGCTTCCGCCTCTCTTCCATGATTGGGTCATAAAGCATTTAGCCAAGTGAAGCTGCTGGACAATGAAGGCTGGCAAGACAGATTTACATGATTTCATAATCAGGCAGATCCGTCTGCTCTGCAAGTCTAACATGATTTCAGAATCAGGCAGATCCGTCTGCTTTGCGAGACTAATGACCAGGTATATCCCAGGAAAGCTGACAATCAGGTGCCAAGTAATGGGCATCAGCTAGTGAGGCCACACATGACTAAAGCGTATGTAAAAAATCTTCTGTCATCTGTACTGTGTTAACAAACTATTTCACCATGTCATTGCTGCAGGCTGCCACCAGCTGGAAAAGTTCCCAGCAGCCATCCAAGCCCTAAGTATGATTAAATTGTCTAGTTTGGGGCTTGGGCATTATAATAAGCCACCCTCCCCCTTAGCTCCCCGATACCGAAAACCGTAAGTCCAGTTTTCGGTCAGCAAGCCTCCAAAAACCGCTGCATCGATCAAAAATCCCCAGAAATTCAGTGGGCCAGACGGGGTGACATCATCTTCTGACATCATCTAGAGTGAGAGGAGCAAGAGGAGCATCCCCAAAGACGTCCATTCAAACCTGACATGAAGTTCCCATGCTGGACAGGCTGTTTGTAAATCGCGATAACTCAGTCAATTCTCGCAATATCTTCATAAAAGTTACATATGCACAATCCCAAGACGCTCAAGGTAATTTTAGCGACACTGTCAGAAGTCATCAAAATGCCTTGAGAAAATTGAGCAAAAGTGAGTGACTCTGGCTGTACCTGTTCCTGTTACCATGACAACAGAGCCCTTAATTATCTCGAAGTCAGGTGCCAGGTGCTGGTAATCAGCTAATCAAGCCACACAAAAACTCATGAAAAAAGTCTCCTTACATCTGTGCTGCATGTGTATGTATATGTGTGTATTGATGAAGTGAAAGGGACCTAATCTTCACACGGAATATACCAATAAACACATAGTGTGTGCTTGTCTTTTTTGGAGTGAGTGCGAAGCACGCATGTATGTATGAGTGTGTGTGTCTATTAAGAACATTGGAGCTTAGTTTAAACAGGACCCCCACTCATAAAGTGCTTGGTGATATCAGTCTGTTAGGGAGGGGAAATACCAACAGGTAGATCAAGAACACAGCTCAAGGTCAGGTGCCAGGTGATGGTTATAAGCTAATCAGGCCACACACGACTAAAACACATGAAAAAATCTCTTGACATCTCTACTGTGCAGGTCAACCACATCAGCATGCTTTTGCCCGGCTGCTGGCTGGATTATGATGACAAATTCCCAGTAGTACGATTTCTGCAGAAATTGTCTAGTTTGGGGCTCAGGCCTTGCAACGAGCCACTCTTGCCCATAGCAAAGCTACGCTACAAGCCATATGTGTCTTTTTACTTTCTTCATCTTCTGTCCAGAATTTCAATTTGCTTCTAGTCCTAGAGCTTTGAGAAAACCCCCACGAATGATATATCAAAACGTGTGGCTTGGTCCCAATTGATGTGGTATGACTTTTAAAAGAATTTTGGGAAAATATGGCCGGGTTATTCGTGAAAAACTGCGAAAAAAGTCCCATTGAAAATGAGTGAGACTCCCCGAACAGACCAAAAAAACACTGTTTTTCTAAGCACTACTGCTTCGCCATTCTTGCACCTACAGAGTTCATTCAAACTTCAAAGCGCAGCCATATGTCTCCTTTCTTCAGGACTGAAAAAACGCTTTTCAGTCAGCAAGCCTCCAAAAACCGCTGAATCAATCAAATATCCCCAGAAATTCAGTGGGCCAGAGGGGTGACACCGTATTCTGACATCATCTAGAGTGAGAGGAGCAAGAGGAGCAGTCAGTCTCTACTCTAAAAAATACCAGAACAAATTGGTTTAACAACAAAACGGTACACCAAATCAGAAATTTTTTTTCAGAAAAATAGGTCATAGACTCTTGGGCCTCATATAAAACAGGCTCATACACATGACTAAAACACAAACAAGGTCAAGTGACCTCCGTCATGTTTTCTTAACTATTTCACAGTGTCATTGTCCAGTTGACACATTCAAACACCTATGCCACCAAAGACAGACATGGTTAATTTTTAGCCATAAAGTCACCACAGCTGTTAGGGAGGAGACAGACCACCAGGTAGATCAAGACTACAGCTCAAGGTCAAGTGCCAGGTTATTGGTATCAGCTAATCAGGCCACACATGACTAAAACACAATTTTAATTAATCTTGTCCCACATATTTGTGCATTTTTATTTCATCATAATCAGCTGTTGGCTTTAAAACCTTAAAGCCCACACCAAGAAAATATCTGGTTTTTGGTTTGTTTGTTGATTTGTCTGTTCCCTGAAATTTTAACGGTATCAAACAATGATCGATTTGTTTTTGTTTTTGAATCATTAACTTTCACTAAATTAATTGATGACTTCTGCCAAACAGTTGAGCTGGTAGTTAAAGGGTTAATATTGAAGCATCAGTGTTAGATCAGCATGCTACATGTACAACAAAAATTATAACAAAAAACGAACCACCATTGAACTAAGTAAAAATTTATTTTATTTTAGAGACATTTCTTCTACGTTTCCCCAGCCTCCAAACCCCAGGCTGTGCTGCCAGCTGAATGCCACAGTGCCACTCCTGCCGATGTTCTTTGATGGGGAGAGTGACCTGTGGCCTCTTTTCTGGTTGGCCAGCAGGGCCTCTTAGCGTGTCGTGGCCCAAGCCTTTGCCATCTCAAGGGCCACTGTTCACAGCATGGTTCATTAAACCGGCCATAAGGTTCTAGCACTCCTCCCTCTGGTTGTCCGCCTTCCAGGAGGACCTTCCTCACCTGGATGCCGGTTTTGCCAGGTTGGTTGGGTCTGTAGCCTTCAATAAGGTTGTTGGCAGCATTGATGGTTACCAAGTGCTGGTGAAGCCACCATCCCAGCATGCAGCCTGTTACTTCAACAGCAATAATGTTTTTACATATAATACATAAACATCAGACAATTGGACTCGAGTCATAGGGGCTCGCACTTGAGTCGACTTGAGCAGCTAATGAGACGACTTGCAACTCGTCTCGGACTCGGGGGTAAAAACTTGGAACTCGACTCGGGGTCGGGAGGTAAAAACTTGCGACTCTACTAGGACCCGGGAGACAATGTCACCAGACTCGACCTGACTTGAGACAACATGAACCGGAAAATTGCACGCTCAGGCTTAATATGAAGAGCCAGAGGGGAGATATGTGCTGCTCTTGATGCTCTATTCACAGTACACTTGTCCGTCACCTATTATTGTCCCGCACACAACACAGTGCTACACACATACGTTCCTACCACACACCCGCTTTCGCTACGGTGATGATCAGTGTGCAGATAGCGTGGGACGCGGGCTTCAGCTACTACAGTATGTCTTCTGTGCCAAAAGTTATTTTCTTTGCATATAAAGAATTTCACTCAGATGGAAAACGTAGACATGCCAAGCGCACGACATGCAACGCTTCTATAAGCGAAAAAGAGGGCACAACATCGAACTTTATCTGCCACCTGAGGACACATGAGGCCAAGTAAGTGAAACCTGCAAATGTTAGCCAGGTAACGTTCCTGCCATATGTCAATATGGCAGGAACGTTAGCCCAACCTGTGGTCAATAAGCTAGCAAAGCTAACATTAGTAAAGAGGGTGTAGGTGTGTTGAAATATTAGGTCGTGTTTGTTAACGACAAATAACTTAACATGGGCTGGACAACATTGGTTAAATAGTTACCAAGACAGTAAAAGAAAATTGGCCAAACGGTATAGGATTAATGATTTAAAGTGTATTTTTTAAGCCTGCTTGTGTGTGTGTGTTACTGTGTGTGACACACACACACAAGGGACAAACTACCTTTCACCTAGTCAAATTCTCTACTACTGACTGAAAATGGCACTATTAAAATACACTAGATCTGGGTTATCCAGGTGTGGCAGAATAAAACAGGAGTTATTTCTTATCTTTTAGGTTCAGCAGTCAATGTGAGTGTGTGTGCATGCAGTTTTATGTTTGCTACACAGATGTCACACACATATAACCTTTGTTGTTTGTTTTTTCTTCTTTCTCAGATATGAAGAATACCAGAGATGCAACAAACAGCAACCAGTGCCCGATCCCAGACAGCCAGGAATTGAACAGTTTGCTCTCGCTCACCCCCTGCACAGCCAGACTCATCCCAAACAAAAGGCCATCACCAATGCCATGATGATGACTTTATTCTCGTCTCTTTTCGGCTTTATTCCTGTAAATTTATGAGATTATTCTCAAAACTTTACGACTTTGTTCTCGTAACCTTACTTTTTTTTTTAGTTTTCAACGTGGCCCTAATCTTCTGTCATACAGAGGCACTTTGCATTCATAAATGTTTTTCTTTTTTTTTTTTTTGCTATAGACTGTTTACAGAGAAAAACTATTACCTCTTCAGTCTTACTGTTACTTTGTTTGCCTTTATTAAGGTTGATACCTCTAAAAAAGGACTTGGAAAAAAAATCTGAATTGCAAGTTGAGACCCTAATTGTTGTAAATAACTGTTGCAAAACTGTTTAAATAAAAACATTTTTTATATGAAATATGCAGTTTCTTTAATGTACTATTTCCCATCTACCTAGGTCTAAATAATCAGACATGCAGTGTCTTATTGGTAAATAACCAGCATTATGCTGCATTAATCCAGGCAGACTAGTCTGGTGTTGTTTTTTGATGTTGACCTTGGGAAGATAAGGTTTCTCTCTCCAAGATAAAAATCAGAGTGCTTTTTGGGTGGACTGGGGAACAATGGTGAGGGACTCGACCCGTCGTAACCTTCGACTCGACTTGACTTGACAAAGCCTGTGACTCGACTCGACTCAACTCGCCCACAACAGAAAAAAACTTGGGACTTGCTTGAGACTTGGATTAAATGACTCGAGACTTGATTGGGACTTGGATCGGAGGGACTTGGGCAATTGTCTGTTATACATATTTATACACTCAAGTTTGACTTTTTATTATACTTTGGGCAGTTATGGCTCGGCAGAAGCTATCTGTGGAGGAGAGAAGAGAAGAAACAGGTAATATCAAAAGAAGCGGATAATAAAAATACACAGTAAGGCAGAATTAAAGGAGGAGTACTTCAGAACAGAAAGGTAAAGATGGAAGAAGAGGATGGAGGAAGGGAAGATAAAAAATATAAATGACTTGAATGAAAGGGAAAAGAGAAGTCAGAGAAAGGCTTGGAAACATAGACAACAAGTATCAAGAGAATGTAAGAGAAAGGGCTGAAATCCCCCAGAAACTCCCCCAGACAGTCCAGTGGATCAGGCCATACAGGAGCCAGCCCGAAGTAGGCAGGCTAATGCCTAAGTCACACATTCCCATTTCTCATAGCGATTGTACGCGACTGTACATGATTGACAAGGCTGGTGTGATCGCTATGATATGGGATGAAAAAACTGTTGCAGCCCTGGACACACCCCGTAAATACACGGAAAGCAGCACTTCTGCAGCGCTTTCGGGGGCATTTCCCCCCGCTCCAGTTAGGTTAATAAAACGATATGAGGAGGATTCCATGAATTTCCATCCCGCTGACACGACGTCAGCTCCGCTCGAGCTATGTTCACGTCACGTAAGCCCCGACTGAGCCCCGTCACTTGCGCCGTCTTGAAAGGGATACAGTCGGGGCACAAACGGATACATCCTTGTCAGTCATCCTCATAAAGCTTTCAGGATTGAGCCACGATCAGCCCGACTGAGAAAATTGAACGGTATATCGCCATAGTTCAGATGCCAGTGAGTAAACAACGCACCTGAATGAAGCAACTCTTCCAATAAAAGCCTGACTTCAGCTCCATCATCAACCCTCTCTGATCTTCTCCCATACAATTGTAAAATCACTCGTTTTTTACATTTAATGCTTTTAAACTTTTAATCTCTTAAAAGGAACCTTTACATGTGTAATAGTAGACTTACTTTCTGTCCAGACTTAAGTGACGCTCAGCAGGTACGAGCCGTGATCATGTCACAGCCATGGAAGTATTATAAGAACTGGATAGCGTGGCCCTCCACCGTGTTACGGATTTGAAGCCATAATATCCCTCGTCAGGGTGCTGCCATTGTGCAGCCAGTAGAGAATCTGGGCCATAATCCGGATGCAGCTGTCATAAATGGTCGCAACACCCCGCGGCATACGCCGTACACAATCATTGTGAAGCTGCCGTAAACCGCGGTCATTTTTAAACTGTAATAACTAATAAAATATAAACTTTTCAGAAAAAAGAGGACTTGGAAAACACGCAGCCCAATTATACTTTCATATCACCACAGCATACGGATGGGAAAATATTTCTACGAGGTGTAATAATTTTTTGAAGTTTCACTTCGGCCCGTCCAGATGAATGGGCGAGACGGAGATTTGACCTATACTACAGCCAGTCACCAGGGGGAGCAGTTGTCGTGGCGGCTTCATTGAGCCCAGCCACGTGAGGTCCATGTTTTTTAAAGTCTATGGTCACAGCCTTACAACCAGCTTACAACTTACGTTTTTATTTTATTGTATTTATTATTATTTTATATTAATTTTGATGTGTCAAACTAAAACCCGCATGTTATTTATTCCACCCAGATCCGAACCCGGGAAAAAAAAAGTTTTTAAAAACCAAATCAGCTGTTTTTGCGGGTACCCGACCCAGTGCAGGACTCTGATCTAGGGTACAGGTTGAGGATAATGGTCCTATACCAATGCAAAGGAGGAAAAGTCCTTTGGCAATGTTGATTGAGGAAATGGAATGGGAGGAAGGCGAGCAAGAGCCATTGGAGCAAGAACCACTGACCAAGAGTGGTCCTGACGGGACTGTGACAGATCTATGTAGTTCATTGCGGTGACCTGCTTGCGGTCATTTATAACCAGAACTGGTGGTAAGCAAAGGCTGTCACTGTGGACACTCATCATCAAGATGTGGAAGTGGAGTTTAACCACCCACATGGGCTCAGCACACAATTCAACCCAAAAAGAGATGGAAAGGATATGTGCTTCATACTGTTTGACCATATTCTAGTCAAACTTGTGGAACCATCATCACCAGGTCGTGCAAGCAGGATGAGGGGGATATACAACCTGTCTGCCGAAGTCATGGACTTCATAGAGGAGAAACATGTAGACCATATACTTCCTGATAAAGCGAAATGAGCGGTGGAGTGATGTGAAAAAAAAGTCAGGGAATATTCACAGGAGTTCACATATGAATTATTATTATTTTTGTGCCAGATGTGTTCTGTGGTATTTACACAGAATGCTTTCTGTATTTTGAAACATTTCAGTTTATGGAAATAAGACTAAGACGTACTTATTCATATATCTGTTCTTCACGTCCAATATATGGAATATGATCTATATTATTTTATCAATGGGCGCCACTACTTGACAGCTAAATATGAGGTCAGTGATGAATCTAATTGTTACTGGTAATGATTTATTTTTACTTATTATGATTATTAAGGGGTAATTTTATTAATGATAGCCTATTGCTACTTGAACCCATTTGTTCCTTACTGAATGTTTGCCACAGTGCTCACAATTGTTATTTGCCATCTATTCTTCATGTCCAATATACAGTTTATCACAGTGCTCAGGACTGTTATTTTTGGAGCAAGTAGTTAAATAAAGTTGTGAAGCAAGAAGCCATTGACTTGAGTGGTGTACCTTTTGTAATTGTATGTTGTAATGAGGCCACTGTCACCACCGTCAGTTCTAAAGTCACCACCGTCAGGGGGAGTTTTAAATGTCTTAAATGAATATGCTTACAATATGTGTCTTCAGTGCTGTTGGGTTATTAAAGTAATAGTCTCTTTTAATACTAAAATATTTTTGTTAAATAAAAAAACTACTTTTTCTTTTTAGGCTTAAAGTAAATGTATGATGTTAGATCTTTTAAAGGAGTACATGTGAAACAGTATAAAAATGAACAAAAGTTAATATTCAACATTTGACAGCATGTATTTGTACTAGGAAAGCCAGATAATGATTTAAAAACTCTAAATACATATAATACTAAATAAATTAAAAATTAATTAGCTTTTCATTGTGTCTGATGGTGTTTAAAAATATAAAGTAATAACTGGAAAAACGCCTATTTTCTAAAAAAAAAATACAAAATGGGGAGGTTGCACCGGTACATTGCTGAACAGCCAAGACCTTGGTTTATAATGATATACCCTCAGATTTTGCAATTTAACTTTTTATTTTCAAAAATAAAACCTGCTTTATCCAACTTCCCAAGAATCTGTGACTTCTATGTACAAATGGAAATATATTTTTAATTCTGTAAATACACCAAAACTAATGTGATGTAAGTTCATTGCAAATACCAAAACAAATGTAATTTAAAAAGTTCATTGTATATACCAAAACTAATGTAAGTAGTTTATTGTACATATCAAAACAAATGCAAGTACTAATGTAATTTTATAAGTTTTATAAGTTCATTGTATATACCAACACTAATGCAATGTAAAAAATGTATTGTGTATACCTAAACTAATGTAATATAAAAAGTTCATTGTGTATACCAAACCTAATGTAATTTAAAAAGTTTTGCTTTATAAATTCACTTTACACTTACTTGTTATGTTTGTGAACATTTATTTTGACACACCTATTTTATGTTATAACCTCAGGACTATCAGGCCCCTTGTTTCCTCATCGGTCCCTTGAAAGGGCAAAACATAACCTTACAGACATCGACGAAAGGGGAAACATAGCAGTAATGACATGATATGCTGCAGATAAACCTCCGAAGCTGATACTGGAAAAGGGGCAAAAATGAATCCCATATTCACCACATCACAATTAGCGGTGTAGAGTAAGATGTTTGCAGGGATCGGTGCAGCTGGCTGAGGCGACCAAGAGCTACGAGGTGGCGATGTGGCATTTAAAATACACCAATAAACTAAAATGTCTGAGTGGCACTTCTGGTCACATAGTCCCTGTGCAGGGTCTGCTTACCCACTGGTTGTTTTTATTTGCCTGGTTCTTCGGGTGATGCTCGGACCCCGGCAGCTGCTAGCCCAACTAGCCTTGGCATTCAAGATAGCTGTTAACCCAACTCACATTAGCCTTACTGATAGCCAACCATTTGCAGTACAAAGCAAAAAACAAGTTACACCACAAATGCAAGCAAAATGACAACAGCTGATGGTGCTTGATGGAAAGAACATGTGTAAAACACCACTTTTCTAACTTACATTTGTACAGAGCAGTCACATCCACTGTAGTCATTGCAAAGCCACAGCTCTTCACTGCCATTGTTGCTGAAGGAATGAGTAGCCTATGTTGAATGTCCACAGCTGCATACTCAAAATCTTGGACAATTTGAGTACGTCATCCGGGTATTTTTGGGTACTGATTTTTTTTTTTAGCATACTTGCCATACTTTTCTTCATTTTGGTGCAGTATACTCAAAATTTTAAGAAGTGAGTATTGGACTCCAGCATGTCCTGGGTCCCCCACCATGAAGGACCCATGCAGAGTCTGCATTACTGTCCACACTGCACTTATTTGCCTGATGATATCTTGTTCCATCCTTACCTCACTCAAGAACAAGACCCCAAGGTACTTTAACTTCACTTGGGGCAGAATCTCATCACAGACCCAAAGAGGGTCCTCCAGTTGAGGACCATGGACTCATGATGGTGACCTGCCATCGGGGCAAGGGTAAATGAAATTTGTTAATTTACGTCTAGGGTAATATGAGCTGCTTTTTGCCAGGCTCCTCCCCTTGGACCTTGCTTTGGGTGATCATACCACTGATATAAAGCCCCTGACAACATAGCTTCTAGGATCATTGGGATGCCAAAAGCCCTAGACCGCGATATGGTGGTACACAAGGCAATTATCTGAGACCAGATAAACTGGTTGAAAATAGTCTTGAAGTTACACAGTGACACAAAAGTGTGAGGATTTATTCCCAGCAGTCAGGTCTCTCTCCCCCCTCCCTTCCTGCTTCTTTCCGCTGTGGGCATGGCTACCTCCCTCATCTTGGTTCCAACACCTCACAACTGTTGGAGATCTAAAATCAAGCCTTCTGTTTAAGCCATCAGGAGTCACTTACTTGACGCTGCTGGATTGCCTCTCATGAAGTGGTTTGTTAGCTGTAGATTCTCCCAGCAGTTCTGGCTCTCGAGCTTCTCACCTCCTTTTGGAGTTCTTGCCGTCTGGAAATTGTGTCCTTGGATTGTGCTTTTTGGAACTTACCTCTGTTTTCTTGTTCCTTCTCTTTCAGTGTCTCCTGGAGCCTCACCCTGCCACTTTGTAAATAGTCCCTCACTTCCCTTGTGCACTGGACCCACTTTCCCCTTTTGGTGACTTTTGGAGCTGCAAAATAAAACCTGTTAAATTGTTCTCTATCTCTGGCTTCAGCTTTGGGCCCAACTGACTTTATTAAGGATGGTATCCTGACAAAAAGATGTAATTGGATTAGGGCTATAAGTAATTACCGTCTGATGTGGTTCAAAATGAAAACATTCCTGCCCTTTATTTTGAAGTAAATACTCATAGTTTGGCAGGAATAAATGCAGGTAAAATCTAAATCATAAATTCAAATTAACATTACCCATACTCGGTGTAAAGCAGCAATTTCATTTACCCATGTCACAGTGCAAGATAAATGTCAACCTCACATAACTGTGGATATGACACATGACTTCGTCTCTGAGCACGTTCATCCCTGTTCCTGTCACTTCATCCATGAAAAAAATCTACTGTCTTTGTTCCACCTCATCAGATGAATGGTCATCATACCGTTTGTGCTGCAAGCTAACTACAGGTGTCACAGTGGAAAAACTTTTCCTCCCATTGAATACATTCTGAAGCTGATCATTCCCCTCTGAGCCATTCTAAATAGGTTGTAATAAATCTCCTCTTTTCCCTGAGATATGTACTTAAATGTCGTTGCTGATAAATGTGGGCCTTCATCCATGCCCAAATGCATTCCGCTGGAAAGATGAATAGTTTGGAGTGGTTGGGGAAAAATGGTAGTGAGGAAGGGGGGGATGAATGAGGTAGAGATGGCAAGAAAAGGCCATTTTCTAATGTAGATGGGTTTGACAGAGTGTCTCCTGGCTCCAACAGCTAACAGTGAATGAAATGCATCAAGAGATGTTACATTAACCTGAAACTGGAGACGGGAGAAAGAGAAGAAGAAAGAAAAAGACAGAGAAATCCATTTCACTGTCATTTGTCTTGTCTTCTCACAGCACCTTGCCTTCGTTTCTCATATTCTGTCAGACTAGTTCGTTTTTACCCCCCTCATCTCCTTCTCTTTTTTTCTTGCCTCTCTCTCCATTTCCTATTCTTCTGATCCCAAAGCTCTTACAATCTTCTCTTTATTTTTCACCTGCTCTTATCTCTCTTCAGCTCACCTCTCAAACACATCTCTTCTGCTCTGATCTCCCCTCTTTCTTGCCCCTTGTAAATATCTGCCTTTTTGTGACTTTCTGTCATTACCACAAAATTAAAATTACCTTTGCATCTGAAACAGGGCTAGACCAGTGTACAGGTATCGATGATGAACGTCTCCACAAGAAATATGTAACTACTGTATTTTATCAATCAATTAAATCTGTCAATATTTATCTCTCTTGTGCCAAATCATAACCAATGTAATCTCAAGACATTTTTAAAAAGATAAAAGATACAAGATAGTTCATTTGTCATTGTGCAACAGATTAAACAACAAAATTCATTGTGGCTCCAACACAAAACCAAAGCAAAAACAACACCATTTGCAGATGAATGAAGTCACTGTTGATGTGTATTTTTTCCAGGTCAATTTGGCTTTCCTTGGTAGCAGTGTCTGTGAACATCTGCCAATCTGTGCATTCAAAACAGTCCTGTAGAGCTGCTGTAGCTTCATCTGTCCACACTTTAATTGCTTTTATAATTGGTTTGACCCTTTTTGTCAGCAAGATGTTAGTGGGCAGAAGAAGCAAGGAGGTCTGACTGGCCAAAAATGTAGTCTGACTGGCCAAAATGAGAACGATGAAGGACTCTGTAGTCCTATGTCTCCAAGAACCTTGGAGTCAGGTAATATGGTCAACACCTCAGCAGTAAAAACTCAAAATCCGGTGAACATCCACCATCCACTCTTACTGCATCTTGTCGTGGAAGTTGTTGCCCTGTTTCTGGTGAAGAATGAAATAGAGACTTCTTGCTGGCCGACATGGTTTTATTTTCCTTGCAAAGAAAGGTCAGTCAACACACTGAATGGTCTGAATGAAGAGGGACCCTGACTCAACAGAGATCAGGCTTTAAGTACCTCAGGAGACAAAAGGGATGCAACAAATGGGATATACCAAATGGGAAGAGGGGCACTGACCAGACATGGTAAAACAATAGCAGACAAAAGATATACTATTTACATGAAGATGTCATTGATCTTTGATCAAGGGCACCAGGATGAGTGGGGGTCAGCCTGAGCTGAAGATGTCAGGAAGAGACGCATATCTGAGGGACGCCCCTAAAGGTAGGCTTCAAAACCTGTCTGCTGAGGGAGACATCACAATTTAGGAGACAAAAGGGCAAGGTGATGAGACAAAAGGATTTTAAAATCAAAGAAGTCTGACAAGATATAGAGTGGGGCAATTTTCTGAAAAGGACCTGGTTTCATGGTGGAGGTCAGGGAGTGGGCCAAGGTGGGAAAACAATAGTACCTTGTTGGTGAGGGGAAGCAAATGGATCAGTGTGGGGTGTTTTAGAAATCTTATTATCACAATTTTCCATCACAATCTTTGCACCAAGCACCATTGACGTACACACAGAGCTCCCCTCTCATCTTATCTCAGTTTTGTGTTCTGTCAGCCCAGAACAATCCATTGTCTTGCAACTGGGTGTATGCCAATAGTGGCTAGGAAGTTTAACAGCCTTGGACCCAAGCCTTCTAGAGGAAACGTTCGGTTTCTACAGCTTTCACATTGTTTATAGAATGAAGTAGAACAATATACTCACCCAGAATTCTTTCCTGATCTAAACAGTGCTTCGGGAGATATTCAGATCCAAAATCGAGTGGCGGACATCTGTATAATGGTAGCACATAGGGCATACAGCGCCGCTCCTAAAAGTGCATTAATCGTCCAAAAACTCATTCGTTTCACCAATATTCCATCACGGTCCACCCGGGCTACTCCTCCACGACAGTGTGTGTCATTCAAGACATGTTGTGTGACTGTACTGACCTCTGAACTGAAGAAGAAGAGCGCTTGCTCCGCGCCTGCGCAGTACTCTCTGGAGAGCTGTTCTTTTCTTTGCCTCCGTGTCCTCCTTTTGATGAGCTCCTCATCTGTAAACTCTGGCTCAAAACTGTAAGGACACCCATCATATTCAAAGTTTTCCTCCACAACATCTTCATTCGATAGATATTCGTCCATTTTGCACAAAACTGGAAGAAGAAAGTCGTTGTGTAGCCGGCTGTCTTCCCCTGAAACAATGAGCCATACTACTCTCATCCCGGCTCAATTCCCCATTTCCTGGGTCAACCACACCACTTCGTAAAGAGTAGGTCCATGCCATACTCTACTCCTGTTGAAAAATGTTTTTTTTTTAATTTGATTTTGTTTTATCACCATTCAGTGATTGATTCATGTTTATTTTCAATTGAACCCAACTTAATGCATATTGAGCTTAAAATGTATATTTACAGCACTATGCTACGGTACTAATTAGTTTATAAATGAGGGCAGTTTAATCTTATATGTTGAAGGACAGATACCCAACAAAGGGATCTGACACAAATTGCTGGAGAAGCCTGATTCCACTCACATACAGTCACAGGCTGCAGAGCAACGCTGTAATGTACATAGGAGAGGGTGGGGTAAAATGAGCCTTAAGGAAAGTTGACCCACCCCCTTTTTTCTTGAAAACAGTACACAATTCTTGTTATGTGACGCTAAATTCAGGAAGCGCCTTTCATTCATTCAAATTTTAATTCAAATTCAAATGTATTGTCATTCTGTTAATGCCAAAGTAGGAAGACAACAAAATTACATCCATTCATTATACATCCCACTTTAAAATTAAGGTGATAAATGGATAAAGTGCAACAGTCAAGAACAGTGCAAGATACCAGTGGACCAGAGATTTAAGACACTGGTGTGTTTAACAGCCAGACAGCTTGTGGCAAGGAGCTGTTCAGCAGCCTGGGGATAGCGCTTCTAGGAGGGTAGGAGCTGAAAGAAGCTGTTCAGAGGCTGTGTTGGGTCTCGGACAATTTTCTGAGCCCTGTTCCTGCAGCGGCACAGGAATATGTCCAGCATAGAGGAAAGTGAGGCTCTGATGACCCTTTCTGCTGATCTCCCCAATCTCTGCAAGGTCTTTTTGACTTAACAATAGACTGCAAGCATTAGATTACAGCTGGGGAACCACGTGGAGATGGCATAAGTCTGCCCCATGTGATGGATTTGAAGGTGTTTTTGCCAACACGGACTAACTGTGGTCTCTCAGTCAGGAAATCCAATATCTGATGACACAGGGTGGGATTTAGGCCCAGGAGGAGAAGTTTCTCAATCAGTCTCTGCAGAATGATGGTCTTCAATTAGAACTGAAGTCAACACACAGGATTTTGGCATAGGTGTCTCTCTGATCTAGGTGGGTGAGTATTGTATGCATGGGGCTAGTTATAGCATCCTCTGTGGAGCAGTTTGAGCAGTATACATACTGATGTGGAACCAGTGAAGCAGGTAGGCCAGATGTAATGTGTGTTTTGATTAGACGTTCAAAAATCATTAAGGATTAGTCTGAATAACAATGCTAGCAACATATTTCCAAAGTGTTGGGGCAAAGTGAGCCACATGCTGTGGAGTAGAGTGAGCTATTGGTTCATTTAACCCCACCATAAGTTTGAAAAATAACTTCAATGTTCTGAATTATGAAATATTATTTAAAGTTATATTGACCAAGTGACATATCTGATCATATGCTAAACACTGTAGAAAATCATGCCAAGAGTGTCCAAGAGGAAAACCAACTGGGGCTCAACACCCCTTGATGAGATGGCAAGAGCAATGAAGGAAGTCAAGGGTAGAAATCAGATCCATTGGAAAGAAGCAAAATATTGAAAGGGTCAACTCTGTGGAGGTGTATGAAGAAGAGGCCAGTTCGAACTTGGTTGTTCTAGCAGGTTTAACACTGTAAAAGCTTTAAGCATTAAAGTAAAAGTAATATTTCCAGAAAGAATAATATAAATAAATAATTAAAATAATTATTTCCCCACCAAGTATTGCTTTTTTTGTTTGTTGTTCAGAACAATGCTGGCTGTCATTTTACTTCATATGAGTATCCATATTTCCTCAAAAAGTTGCAAAGCATGTTCACTTATGGCAGGGGTCATCAACTATATTTGTCAGAGGGCTAGAATATTACCACACAGTCACCTTGGGGGCCAGACCCTCAAATAGTAAAAAATAAATAAATAAATTTTGGCATTACCTTATCATTTAATGTCTATTGTCTATATTTTTTCCTTTTTATTGCAAAAAATGAAGGCATTTTTAGCCTTTATTAGTCAGGCTCCTCCCACCTTCACCACAGTCAACCGCCAGGAGTGATTAAGATAACTTGCCTCCTCAATTACGTCAACTTTATTAATAAGAGCACTTGAGAAACATACACTGCGGAAGTGAAAAGGAAAAGACAGGTTAAATGGCACTCTCAAAGGCCATGAAATGAAAAATTGATCTGGAAAACAGAACCTTTAATGATGACTGGACTGAAAAGTATGCGTTTATCATGCCAGCCTTCCGAAATACGTTACCTGTATGCCTCATTTGCAATGAAACTGTTGCCGTTGCAAAAGAGTATAATCTGCACCGTTACCACAACACCAAACACACAAATTTCAAGGATTCATATCCTGAGCAGTCTGAGGCCCGTCAGAGAAAAATCGCCACATTAAAATCTGCTTACTCCCGTGCAAGTGGCATTATTACTGGCACTTCAACTGATCAAGAGAGAGCAACTTGTGCATCTCTGCAGGCTGCCTGGGTGCTTTGCAAACACAACCGGCCTTTCACGGAAAGTGAGGTTTTAAAGGAGTGCATGGTAAGTGTTCTGGAGGTGCCACCGACAAATCCATGGACAGAGTTATTGCATCTATCAAGCAAATACCTCTCTCTGCTGCGACTGCTGCACGTCGTGTACACGTCTTGGCAGAGCGTGTCCAGCAAGCTGTCATTGATGGAATCATGGAAGCCAAATACATTTTGTTGGCTATTGATGAATCAACTGACAACACGGATATTTCACAGTTGTGTGTTTTCTTAAGATACTTTGAGGCTGCGTTCTCCAAGATGAACTCGATAAAAACACACGAGAGGAACCGACTGTCAAACCAGTCTTTGGAGGACTGTTTGCGAATAAGTCTGACAGCAGCCAAGCCTGATGTCAAAAAGCTGGTGTCAGAGGGGAAATGTAACTTCAGCCATTAGTGTGAATAGCCCTTTACAGCAGTGAGATTTGAAATCGCATAGCTCACTTGACGTTTTATTTGATGTGCGGACATTATTTGTGACCTGTTTTGTTCTGGTACAAGGTTAGTATTTATTTGCCATGCTATTTTAAGTTATGCAAGTTGGTTTTTCCTCCTTTTTTGTTCTGAGTTTTTAGTTTGTTCTTGAGACTTGAGATAAAAAAAATGTTATGCAGGGACATGAGGAAAAGCTATGTTAAAAAAGAACTGTGTGAATCAATAAATGTTAAACAGTGAAGAGAGTCTTTATTTCAGAATGTAGCCTAAATAGAGTCATAATGGTTACTGAAAGTTAAGAGTCTCAATTGTTGCTGTTTTCAGTTGCTTTGATAGAGTGGATCGCATGATGTTTTTTCTTTGATCATCACAACTTTGGAATCCAGTCAGTCGCGGGCCGGGTTGGATGGCTTGGCAGGCCGGATTTGGCCCGAGGGCTGCCAGTTGATGATCACTGACTTATGGCATTCAAATTTTGAAATTACTGAACATTCTGCTTGGTTGTTTCAGTCAGGTTTAGGAAAAAATGACAATTTGTAAGGTAAAACATCTGTTTTGAAATGACTCTTAACAGCAATATGTTATCTTTAATAACTCTCAGGATAAACTTATGAAGTCACATGGTCAGTCTACCCACAGACTTGGCTTACTTTACCCCTTACCTGAGGCAAGTTTAGCAACAGGAGCACTTTATTTTGAAAGGTCACAGGTTCCAGGTTTTTTGTCATAGATGTGCCTTACAGTTCCACTTGATAGCAAATATCCTTAAGTCAGAGTATATTATTTCATTTAGTCTCTGTTGTATTTTTCCTGGCCTCAATGACAAGACATTTAAAATATGGCTCATTTTTACCCCACTCTCCCCTAACTGATGCTTGATCAGTTCGGATCTATGGTCCTAAATTTCTGTTCAGATTCACACAGGAGTGTCACCTTATGGCCACTTTAGTCCTCCAGGGTATTCATTAAGGAAGATCAGTGCTGGTTATTGTGTCCCTTTAATTCTTCCTTCACCCACAGGGCACATACAGACAGTGCCATAGCTCATAATACAGTTGAGTACGTGGATCTTTACTTAGACCTGACAGACTTTAACTTGCTGTTGTTTTACTCACGCTGAGCAAATCACTGTTTTTTTTATTTTTAACAAAGAAAGAACAACAAAAACAATCTTACTTTAAACCCAAAATATTGTTTGCTTTATTATAAACATACCTTAACTAACACTGGAATGAACAAAAAATGCTTTACCGCTTTTCCAAGTCACCGAAAAGAAAGACTGTTGCTTTAAACCTAGAAGTCACACTAAACTTTAGCTAACAACATGTGTCCAGGGCATTTGGTAACTTTCATGCATGGTTTAGTCCAGCACTCCCACGCATCCATCCCTCCCTCCGGTGCATGTGCCAAAGAGGAAGGAGAGAAGTTGTGATTGGGTTTAACACAGCCAAGTGTAATCTTCACCAGTCAAATTAACTCTTCTCCTTGCCTTTAAATGTGCTGTGGGCAAGATGCAGTGGCAGTTTCAATCCCTTACCCATGGACTCCAACCTCGGTAGGTTGGCAGATACAGCGGTCCTTCCCTGGTCTGACTCCCTGGACCAGGGGAGGACGGCTCTCCTCAGGCTCCCTCCTTCCTTCTCCAACCAGCAGTCCAAGAGGAGGAAGAGAAAGGAGATGCGTTTAGGTAAAATTAATTTTTTCCATGAATGATTTTGTGTATCCTTGTGTATCCTGAGTAAATTGTGGCCAAAACATTTTTAACCATAAGCATATAAGCACATTTAAGGACAAAGCTATACAGCCAGGTGGTATCTCCTCCCTTGTGCACTCTGCTGCTCTCTCTGCTCATACAGTGCATGCAGTTCAGCCTGTTTGTCACAAGTCCTGTAATGTTACCTCTGTGAGGTCAAAGTGTCATCCATGGCTTAAGGCTATGCTGTGTGGCCCGTAAGATGCAACAAAAAATGCACTGACACTCTGGATGCCTGTGAGGTTGTGGTGAAATGTGCACACTTTGTGCCTGTCAGCTAAATTGCTACTGCACCAGGAGCGCTTCGCCTGCGCCGAGATCAGACCAGGTTGTAGCTGGCAAGCTTTCAGTGCACCTTGCACACTGTTTCAGCACGAGTTGTTGCTGCACCAACCTGAATCTGTCGACACCTCCCCCATCTGCAGGGCTGCCAACTCTAACGCACTGGCCGTGAGACTCACGCATTTGATTGGCTTCACACACTCTCACGCAACACCACTGATTTCTCGCGCGGAACTCAGAGGCACTAATCCCATGGGGGACACACTCGTTATGTCCAGTTGTGTAGTATACAAGATACGCAGATAAACACCATATACCCACTGGAAAATGGCAAGAAATACCAAAGAACCACTGCAAAATGTGCAGATATGCATACAGGATGGTGTGACTTTAACTTTCACTCAGCATCTTTGTACGTGCGCTCCTCCAAGTGCCAGCAAGTGCAAAGGCACAGTCAGACGCACATTGCAGGAGACAGTGGGAGATCCTCAGTCACTTTGTGGAAATTTATAATTCAAATGGTGTCTTGATAGCTCATGTGCACTGTGTTCTTCTCTTCTGTTCCAAACAGCTTCTCACCTGGCTGTGACAGTCAGAGGGTCTGACATCCTGATCCTCTCATTTATGACATTAATATAACATTATAAATCTAGATAAATCTAAAACAAATTCATTTATGAAGGCTATTATTACTTTGAGTTTGATGTTCCATTATAGATTAACTGATTTAAATATAAAGTCGTGATAACTTTGACTTAGATGCTCACTTGAACAGATCAGGTTTCTAATTACATTCTGATTGTTAGTTTTCACGTGTTTGTTGCCCTCCAGTTAAAATCATGACATATTTTTTCAAGTTTCTACTGAAATCCAACAAATTCAAAGTCTCCATAGATTGTAACATTTATTTTTTGTATCTCATTTGATAGGATTAGTTGTTGTTGGCAACTGATAATCCACTTGAGAACATTTTATCATTTATCTGATTTATTAAGATGATTTTTTTTTTGTATTTGTTGGTCATATTGATCAGATAAAGGTATCACAAAAGTATGTATCAAATATGATATAACAAGTTGATCATCTTAAGGTTTGTGCTATTTTAAGTTTTGTGATGTATTCAGATTTTTTGTTGCTACTTTTGGTCAGTTCAATTCATTTAATTTAAGAAACATTTTTGAAATATAGTTTTGATAGCTTGGTTATTCATCAAAGTATTTCTTCTAACTTTCAAACTTGTTTTGAGCTTTTAATTATTTTTTCAGGTGCTGTAGTTGTGAGCAAAACACCAGTCTTGGAATTTCTGGTTGTGCATGAACCAACCTAGGTAGGAAACAGGCTCATGAGGAACAATGACAGAACTACAACTATTGTTTAATATCACGACAGGGCATTTGAGGGAGTATCACACAACACAGCAAAAAAAATAGCATTTATTTGATTTTGTTTTTGACCTTTTGCCTTAGTAAATTGCACTTGCACCATAATGCTACTTCTGAGTGCTATATAGTCTATATAGTGATTAAACCTACACAAAATGAGACATTTTGTGTTGAATGTAGTCCTGCCGTGAATCCAGCAAATTTTGATTGGCTTCACCAAAATCTCACTCCAAGGTTTTTTGAAAAGTTGATAGCCCTGCATCTCCACGCAGCCGATCTTCCAAATTTCCAAACTGGCTGGGCATGATGATGCACCGGACAAAATTACCACTGCACCACCCTGCGCTGTGCCATCAAATTAGGGCCCCAAGAGTCTAGACTGTGCTGCTACATCAGCCAATTTAAGGCATCAGCCATAAGGAGCACACAGCAAACATGCAGCTTTACATTCTTCATCCACATTAGCTTGTAGAAATTGAAAACAATTTTTTCCACACAACAGCATCTTATATTGCAGAAATAACTGAATAGAAGTGCTCGCTCTTTTATTCACACACAGCCAATTTTGAATGATGGCAGTATGGCATTGCTCCATCACTCTTACTTATGTAAGAGTCCAGGTTTCAGTAATTTATTTTTCAGTAAGATCTAATAGAGACTCCTACACTGAACCTCAATTTAATGTTGATATGATGTAGATCATTGACAGGTTTAGACTAAGTAGTTGATGGAACCAGGCAGTATGTTTTACTAAGGCCTTAAAAAACGACGAGTCGATATTTCAAATTGTTTTTGGAAACTGTGGTTGTCGTGTCCTCCGGACCATAGAGGAAAAGAACCGGCTGGACTGTTATAGGCGCAAAGTTCAAAAGCCAGCATCTGTGATGGTATGGGGGTGTATTAGTGCCCAGGGCATGGGTAACTTACACATCTGTGATGGCACCATTAATGCTGAAGATACATACAGGCTTTGGAGCAATATATATTGCCATCCAAGCAACGTCTTTTTCATAGACGCTTATTTCAGCAAGACAATGCCAAGCCACATTCTGGACGTGTTACAACAGCGTGGCTTCGTAGTGAAAGAGTGCGGGTACCAGACTGGCCTGCCTGTAGTCCAGACCTGTCCCCCATTGAAAGTGTGTGGCGCATTATGAAATGTAAAATACAACAAAGGAGACCCTGGACTGTTGAACAACTTAAGCTGTACATCAAGCAAGAATGGGAAAGAATTCCACCCGAAAAGCTTCAAAAATTGGTCTCCTCAGTTCCAAAACGTTTACTGAGTTTTGTTAAAAGGAAAGGCGATGTAACACAGTGGTAAAAATGCCCCTGTGCCAACTTTTTTGCAATGTGTTGCTGCCATTAAATTCTAAATTGATGATTATTTGCAAAAAAAAATAAAGTTTCTCAGTTCGAAAATTAAATATCTTGTCTTTGCTGTGTATTCAACTGAATATAAGTTGAAAAGGATTTGCAAATCATTGTATTCTGTTTTTATTTACGATTTACACAACGTTCCAACTTACCTGGTTTTGGGTTTTGTATATATATATACATATATATATATACATATATATATATATATATATATATATGTATATATATATGTATATATATAGATAGATAGATAGATATAGATATATATATGTATATATATGTATGTGTGTATGTATGTATATATATATATATATATATATATATATATATATATATATATATATATATATATATATATATATATATATATATATAGATATATACATAGATATAGATAGATATATACATAGATATAGATATATATAGATGTATGTATATTTATATTGCATCTACAGTCCCTAGGCAGAACATGATGCTAAAGACACCACACACACAAAAGAAGGTCATAGAACAAACCCTTTTTCATGTCTACCAAAGTTCAGCCACTGATGATCCAAAATATCATATATGTCTAAAGACTGAAGTATTACTTCAAAATTGTGTTGATTAACATAACAAATAATACTGAAATATCTGAAACTTTTAAAAGATAACTTGCAATATTTTATCTTATTTATGTCCAAAATATTAACAACACTTGATATTACCAGTTTGCAAACACAGTAGAAATAAAGGCAAAATCCCACTAATGACAGATAAAGCCCATTCCCCACCCCCATATCATGACATACACATACATGTGTACACATCTAGAAACATAAAGAGGGGGCATGCTTGTTGTGTTGCTACCTTGGAGACTGCGGCAGCTGTCGGAGTCTTAGTGTGTGAGATAAAACCAGGAGGCTCAGTGATACAGCAGGGATCTGAAGTGCCAATTAATTAGGATGAAGGAACAGAGAATGTGAGTGAGTGTGCTTAAAACCCACAGCATCATCACAGATGTGGAAAGCAGCATTTCAAAAAAGTCTGGGCTGAGATCGAAAGTGTTAGTTTTTTGAAAAAGAAAAAAAAAGTATACTAAGTTAACATGACAGGTTCATTGATCAGCAGCTTATTTGGTTCTCAGCCTAGATAGCTTGATGTAGGTTAAGAAAATTTGCCACATTTTCTTTTTCATCTATCAGTTGATATTTTTAAAGTGTTTGAAGAAGTAAGAGCCACATAAAAATAGGAAACAGTAAATGGGTTAATACACAGATTCCTCTTTTAATAATTTGGAAAAACCCTCCTGCTCTGTATTTAAGTATTCTGCCCATTAATGCATCAGAAATAGGCAGCATTGAACTCTCCTAAGCACTGCAGCCTGCCTCTGAGGCTTAAGCAATATATTTGCCAAGCTTGATTTGAAAAATACCTGCAAGGGAGGGAATAAGACTTGAGTGGAGAAGCAGACTATTTGTGTTTCACCTGCTCGCAGCACTCATTTATGCAGAACAAATCTAGTGAGGGGATTTTAGTCTGAGCTGCAACTGAAAAAATGTGAAAAAGAATGTTTATTTTATATGAAAAAGCAGTCATCTTGAGGTCTACTTTTTCCCCTAATCCTCCCAATTTGTAAATTGTTGCAACTTTGCATCAGGTTAACTTAAGCAATGCATTCATTTCTTTTGAGTAAATATTTTTTTATTAATGTAGTACCTCTTTTTACTGTGTAAGAAGAAACTCTGTGAGGGTAGCAATGATATCCTTTCATCCGTCCATTACCTTTACTGCTTATCCCTTTTGGGGTCTTGAGAGGGGCTGGAGCCCACCCCAGCTGACATTAGGTGAAAGGCAGGGTACACTCTGAACCAGTCATAGGCTGATCGCAGGTCCACAAAGAGCAACAGACAACCATTCATGCTCAAACTTATACTTCAGGTCAATTTGGAGTCAGTTATTAAACGTGTGTGGCATGGCATGTTTTTAGTCTGTGAATGCCAGTAGAGAACCCATGCATGCAAATTTCACAAAGAAAGGCCCTGACCGACCTTGGGATCAAACCTGTGACCTTCTTGCTGTGACACGGGCACTTACTGCTGCACCACTGTACCACCCAATCATGACATTCATTACCTATAATTAAAAACTGATGATGTATTGTAATGTTGAGTATCACACAATATATAAATGCTATTGCAGAAAGATGTTTTATCTTGAAGCATTGTACGTGACTGTGACAAACCCGCCCTGTTGCAATCTGATAGTGAGCTCAGTTGGTGGGGGAAGGTTGCAGGTTTAAGCCCGGCTCCAACTGTCACAATGTGTTCTCAGGCAATACACTTAACCCCATGTTGCTCCCATTGCTGCATCAGTGATATGTAAATGGTAATGAAAAGGTGCAGATGTATAAGATGATACTGATGGAAAACTGACATAGATACTCTGAACCATTAGTGAGTGAATGTGAGGGTAAATAGGTGTGAATGGGTAGATGTGACCTGTGGTGTGAAGCTGCTTTGGGTAGTCAGAGACTAGAAAAGAGCTATATAAGCTATATTAGCTCATTTACCATTAACCTTTACCAAAGTTCAAACTGCGCAACCAAATAGGAAAGAAAGGTGATAGAAAGGACTATGAAAAATAAATCTATTTTGATGACTAGCAATGGGTATTTTAACTATTACAAATGTTTCAAGAAAGCTTCACATATTCACATGCTGAGTACCCCTGGTAGTCCTGCATCCTGTGCACCTGAGACAAACAGCTCACACCTCCATCCTTAAGGTTTTGACTCAATAACATGCTTGTTGAACCGACAACAGGTACACACTGCTGCCACTATGCTAGTAAAAGGCATCTAGTGTCAAACAGCCCACACTCAGACAGAGAAAGTGCACAGGAGGATAAGTCATACACAGTACAAGAACGTTTTTTTAACATTAGTGATTGTGAACATACTCTAACAGTCATCAAAAATAAATAAATGAACCAGAGTTAATGTTATTTTTTCACATTTTTGTGTTTGTGTGACTAATTTGGATAAAAACTAACACAGATGACATGACAACCACAATGAACACAACATTGATTCATGTAAGTGATCCATGCTTCACTCCCCTTGTTAAAAGACTAAGTCTGATTTTTATGTTGATAATCTAAACAATCCTAAGAAATTTTGGAAAGTAATCAAATCATTCTGGGATGAAACCACAGATGAATTGCCTGTTTGCATTGTAAAAGATGCACATGTTCCACCTGGAAATCAGCCATTCCTAATTATTTCAATGAACACTTTGTTTCCTTCGCATTTCTATTTGAGTCCTCACATCTACATCAATGTAATGTGAAGGGAGTTGCCGTCAGTCACCACCTATTAATGTTATAGCTCCAGGATTTGATCTGACTCATTTTGATGTATTTGAGGTCCAGCTTTACAGCTGTTGGACTTAAGTAAATCTGCTGGATCTGACAATCTCGAGCCTTTCTTCTTGAGTTCAGCTGCAGACTTTATTGCAGAACCTCTGTGTCACATTTTTAAATGTACTCTTTCTGATAAGATCCCTACAATATGGAAATCTGTTCATGTTCTTCCCCCTGCTGAAAGGTGGTGATCCTTCCATTGTCAACAACTATAGGTTGATCTCTAACTTGAACTTCAAGGTTTTTTAGATACACATGGTCAGGTTTTCACAAACAGCACTGTACAATAACTGTTGCTGTTAAAGTGGTGAATGGCATCATAGAGGAACTAGATGGCTGAAAACATTGTGCAGCTCTTTTTATAGACTTGTCAAAGGCATTGACACAGTGGACCACGTCATCCTGGCAGATAGACTTCACAAGATTGGCATGTCTAGCTAGGCAGTCAATTGGTTCTCAGATTATTTATCAGATAGAACACAGTGTGTCCAGGCCGCTGGGTCTTTTTCCTCTTTTCTCCCCGTTCTCAAGGGTGTTCCTCAAGGTTCTTTATTAGGTACTATCTCGTTCATGTGTTATAAATACTTGGGCATTATTCTTGATGAGAACCTTTCCTTTAAATTGGACATAGATACACTTGTTTCTAATCCAAAACTTAAATTGGATTTCTTTTTTAGAAAAAAGTCATATTTTTCTCTACAAGTCAGAAAACGTTTGATCATCACAGCTTTTTTACCCTTGTTGGACTATGAGACCTGCTGTTTATGAATGCTCCTTATCAGTTTCTAAAGACATTGGATACTGTCCATCACTGTACTTTGCGTTTTATTACTTGTTGCAGTCATCAAGCACATCACTGTTCCCTATATGCTGCTGTGCAGTCCTTCCTCTACATTTGCATACTCTCTCATTGGCTGATTTTTATTAATAAATCTATTCTTGGACTTCTGCTTACACATTTGTGTTCACACGAGTAGAAACTTCAGCCGATATGGCCTACTCTCTCAGGAAATCATACAGCTGCAGTAAGTAAGAGTAAGAACTGAAATGGGCAAAAAGGCTTTAAAATTTTCTGCCCAATCTGCTTGGCATGATGATCAGAAGGACTTGAAATTGACACATCTTGTGACCCTAGGGGATTTCAAGACAACTATAAAAAAGAGAAATGAGCTTAATTGGTTCTTGTGATAGCCCTGTGTAATCATATAATCCCAATGTTGTGTTTCTGTAGTGTGTGTATCTGTGACTGTTATATGTTTAATTTTCTGTTTTGTGGTGCCCTCCTGGCCAGGTCATTCTTGAAAAAGAGGTTTGTTTTTACCTGGTTAAATAAAGGATATCGATTGATTGTAATAGTCTCTGCTCTTTTATTTGTTTGTCTTTATTTTCAGGGATTTTGTCACTTTATGTCTATATCAAATACAGAAATGTATGCTCAAATATCAGTGTGTCTTAATGTGCATGTGCTTGTGAGTTATGGTCAGCAATAGCTTGACTTTAACAAAACAGTATCTTACCGTTGTTGTTGCCACTGTTATCAGCCTGGGTAGGTGCAGTTATTGACAACATCCCATCACCCCTAGCAGACATATACACACAGCTGGAGCAGCAGCCCAGTTCACAGTCATGTTAATTGTGGGTGGTGAAGTGCTGGGTGATGCAAAAGTAAAAGAGAAGTTTATTTGCAGATTAAGTTACCAGTTGAGAAGCAGCTGGGGAGGGATGGATGTGGGAAGTGGTAGCACATGCACTTAGATACACAAACACACCACAAAATTCCATCACTTTTCTTTGACAGTGTAATGGACAGAGGAGACTTCCAGATCAGGTTGCAATATTGATAAAAGAGGCACAGGGAAAGATTCAACCAAGACCTGGACCAAGTTTCCAGCACTACTATACTCTAAGGAGCTTTGATTTAACCAGCTGGCCAACATTTTATATGCACAAGTATATGTATTCTGAGTCACTCAACAGATGTCCAATGTTTTCGAGGGCATTGAGGGCAGGATCTGATGGGTGAATCTCATCAGAAAATACTCTATGGCAGTCAGAAAAACTTGGTATGATGATTCTGACGTACAAAACTCATGAGATCTTTGGACAATTATCAAATTCTGTCTCAATTCTGTTTTCTGTCCTAAGTCAAGTTACTTCCTTGTCTCCAAATGTTTTGCTTCCTGTCTGGCGTTGTAACACCTGATCCATGATTGTGTCTCCCCAGCTGTCTCCCATCAACCCCCATTACTTAATGTATTTAAACCCTGTGTTTTCCCTGTCTTGTTGCCAGTTCATTAGTACCTCAGCGTCGTTTTCCAGCAGTCTTCATAGTCCAGACCTCATCTGATTTGATCCTGCTTTGTCTTTTGACCTTGCCTTTAGCCTCAGCACTTTTTGGATACCTTCACCTGTTTTGACTGTCTTGCTGTGTACTGACTTTTGAACTGCCATTAAACCACAATTTTGGAAACTCCTTATGCATCATGTCATGCATTTGGATCTTTCATTCTGGTTTAGTACATGACAATATGAACTGGCCATGCCCATAGACCCAGCGGACAAAGAGCAGGTGTGTAAAGCCCTTCTGACGCAGAGACTATGGCTCGCCCAACAAGATGGGCTAGTTTGTTCTCTGCGTCAGAGTCTGAAAGGACTTGCTGAATGGCATGACTTGATGATGTTGAGCCTGGGTTCACTATTTAGCACTTTGATGCAGGCACTGCAAAGGGGAGAGTGCAAGAGTCAGTCACAATGCCTCCTTGGCACTCCTTCCAGGTACACCTACTGCCACACTGCCGCCCTTGACGCAGCCCTGGAACCCTTCTCACAAACTTCAAGTCCGGAAAAGTTTTCAGAGCACTCCAGGGACGTTGGACCATTCATCACACAGTGCAAGCTGCATTTTGAATTACAGACTGCCGCCTTTCCTCCTGAGCAAGAAAAGGTTTCCTTTATTATTTTTCACCTTACCAGACACGCCAAGGCACGGGCAGGAATTCAGCCACCTGTAACTCATTGACTGTTTTGGTTAAGACCATGGAACAAGTCTTTCAGCATGCAGCCTCAGGTCATGAAACCGCTAGCTCTGTCTTCACGCTGAGACAAGGCAGATGCAGGGTATCAGATTACACCACTGGGTTTTGCACTCTAGCAGCAGACTGAGGAAATGGAACAACAATGCCTTAATTGGTTTCTTTTTTAAGGGGTTACCAGATGAGGTGAAGGACCACATGGTTCCTTTAGATCTGTTACGAGATTTTGACTCTCTTATTGCTCTGGCCATCAGGATAGATAAGAGGCCTACGGAACGAGACCAAGAGAGAAGCCGCCACAGGGAAAGCACCTCCTCTCCACGTGCAAGGAGACACCGCTCTGCAGACCTTACCAACCATGTCAGACCTTCCACTGCCAACCTGACACCACCTGGTAAATACAACAGTGAGACGCCAATGCTACCTCAGAGATGGAGGATGTTTCTACTGTGGCCAGCTGGACCATTCAGAGAGTAACTGCCATCTCAAGGGTGCCAGTTCTGTGGTCAAAGGGTGAGTAGCGGTAAGTTGAAACTTGTTCATTGACGATCCTGCCCACGTTTTACCTAAAATCAGGCTAAGCTCTAATCATTAAAACCTAGAACTGCCTGTATTGATTGATTTTGGCTCTGATGCTAATCTCTTGAACTCTCTGACTGTTAAGACACTACGCTGAAAGTCTTCAGTTGAACTACCCCCTTGGAGTTAAGACTTTGGATGGCAGTTCTTTGGGTCACTTATCTCACTCAGTCCCTGATTATCCTTTTCTGACTCACACTCAGATCTAATTAGTTTTCATGTTTTTGACGCCATGAACCATGACCACAGTTATGGTTATGGGGCACCCTTGGGTGGAGTTACATAGCCTTCACGTTGACTGGTCATCTGGACAGGTTAAATTGTGGGTGAGCACTTGCTCCCGTAACTGTCTCACACCCTCGTCTAAAGTTAAAAGCATTACCAGGAGATCCTGACCTTTCATCTGTCCCCACTTGTTATTACGACCTCAAGGGAGTTTTCTCCAAAGCAACGGGCTAAATTTCTTCCACCCCATCGACCTTATAACTGTGCCATTAACCCGCTGCCTGGCTCTACTCCCACGGAGAGGGAGACTATTCTCTCTTTCAGCCCCGGAACACCGTGCAATGGAGGAATATGTGGAGGAGTCCCTCGCAGCTGGGATCATCCATTGTTAGTTGTCTCCAGTAGGAGCTGGGCTCTTCTTTTCTTCTCTTGGACTTAAGAAATTCTTACCACCTGGTTAGAATTCGGGAGGGGGGTAAATGGAAGGCTGCCTTTAATACTCCCACAGGTCACTATGAATATCTGGTGATACCTTTTGACTAACTAATGCTCCAGCAGTGTTTCAAAATATTGTCAATAACATGTTTAGAGTCATGCTTAATGAGTATGTTTTGTCCATCTTGATGATATCTTGATTTTCTTCCCCGAAGAGGAGACTCACATTGACCATGTTCGATCTGTGCTTAAACGTCTGCTGCAGCGCAAACTCTATGTTCAGGCAAAAAAATATGAGTTTCATCAGTCCTCAGTTTCTTTCCTGGGGTTTGTACTGGCAAAGAGGTAAATACAAATTGATCCTGAAAAAGTCAAGGCAGTGGCTCACTGGCTCACCACTAGCTCACACAAAGATGTGCAAAGGTTTCCAAGATTTTCCAATTTCTATAGGATGTTTATTAGGAAGTTCAGCTCCCCAGTCTCACCTCTGCATAACCTCACTTCCTCTCACACACCCTTTCTGAATCTGATCTCTCATTTCAGAAACTCAAGAAGAGCTGCGCTTCAGCCCCCATCCTCCCTCTTCCAGACCCAAGCCAGCAGTTCATCGTGGTGGTTGATGAGCAGTTCTCTCACAGAAACACTCCAAAGATGGTATATTACATCCTTGTGCATTTCTTTCTCAAAAGCTCGCCCTGGCTCTGTAAGTCTGATGCCCTGTCATGACTATTTTCAGGTGACTGTTCCATTTCTGATCCTAAAACTATCCTACCAAGTTCAAGCTTTATGTCTGCTCTAACTTGGGAGATAGAAGCTAAGGGTAAAGCAGCCATTGCTGACCAAGACATTCCCCAAGGATACCCAGAGTATAGATTTTTTGTAGTTCCTAATTTGAGAGGTACAGTGATCCATGGGAACCATACCAATTAGACTGTCTGCCACCCTGGTATTTCTAAGACCCTGTTTGTGGTAAATCAACATTTCTGGTAGCCTAATATCAAGAAGGACATTACAGAGCATTTGAACACTTGCCTGGTGTGTGTCTCTAATAAATCGAGGCAATTTGACTGTGTTCAGTTTTGGGAAGACGTTTCACTCCTAATCCAAGAAGCTTCTTCAGTTCCAAAGAACTGGCCAAGGCAGCAGATATTTATCTTGCTAGAGAAGAAGACAACAACAATAGAGGAGGAGGACTTGTATAGAGGACTCATAGAAACTCTTCACAGGGTGATTCAGCCCCTGTGAGTCGTTACCCTGAATGGATTGTTAACTCCCCCTATCATGTGAGATGTTGTGGTCACATGCTACTAGGTGTGAATGTTGGGAGAACTTCCTGGGTAGACAGCTTAGCACAGCATTGTAAGTGGCCAAGAGGTTGTGTCTGAGTCCACCCCCTCTGTTAATAGAAGGTTTCACCAGTATGGTGAAGATGGCTTCTTTAACCCCTCTTTCAACCGATCTTCCCTCTCTTGCCAAAACCTACACATTGCTGTCCTCAAAAGGGTGTCCAGTGTCCTTAAAGTGAAGGTGGACAGCTGAGTCCTGACCTGAGGAAGTGGCCCTCCTGTGCTGAGCCATACGCTTGTGAAGCGGTTGTTTACTTTTCCTAATGTACAGGTCTGAGCATTCTTCACTATATTGGACTGAAGAATGCTCAGACCTGTACATTGGTTTAAATATTTTTGTCCAGGCCAGTTTAATTAGTTTGTTTTTAAGAATATTAATAGTCTGGTCCTCTGGAGCTCATAACCCGTTCGAGTGACTGGCTCACTCTACAGGTTCCAAAAGTTCATTCTGAACTTGGCAGATTTGCCTTTAGTTTCTTTGCTCCATCTGTTTGTAATGCACCACAGAACACCTTAAAAATCAAAGATCTTGTTACTGTCAGAAATTTTAAACTATTCTTGCTGAATTTATTGTGCTCTGGGCGCACTTGTTTTTCTTGAATTTGATGCACCTTTGCAATTCATGTAGAAAACCCAAAACCCGTGAAGTTGGCATGTTCTGTAAATCGTAAATAAAAACAGAATACAATGATTTGCAAATCCCTTTCAACCTATACTCAATTGAATGCACAGCAAAGATAAGATATTTAATGTTCAAACTGGTAAACTTTGATATATTTTTGCAAATATTTGCTCATTTGGAATTTGATGCCTGCAACATGTTTCAAAAAAGCTGGCACAAGTGGCAAAAAAGACTGAGAAAGTTGAGGAATGCTCATCAAACACTTATTTGGAACATCCCACAAGTGAACATACTAATAGGGAACAGGTGGGTGCCATGATTGGGTATAAAAGCAGCTTCCCTGAAATGCTCAGTCATTCACAAACAAGGATGGGGCGAGGGTCACCACTTTGTGAACAAATGCGTGAGCAAATTGTCCAACAGTTTAAGAACAACATTTCTCAACAAGCTATTGCAAGGAATTTAGGGATTTCATCATCTATGGTCCGTAATATCATCAAAAGGTTCAGAGAATCTGGAGAAATTACTGCACATAAGCGGCAAGGCCAAAAACCAACATTGAATGTCCGTGACCTTTGATCCCTCAGGCGGTACCGCATCAAAAACCAGCATCACTGTTTAAAGAATATCGCCACATGGGCTCAGGAACACTTCAGAAAACCACTGTCAGTGACTACAGTTCGTCGCTACATCTGTAAGTGCAAGTTAAAACTCTACTATGCAAAGCCGAAGCCATTTATCAACAACACCCAGAAACACCGCCGGCTTCGCTGGGCCCGAGCTCATCTAAGATGGACTGATGCAAAATGGAAAAGTGTTCCGTGGTCCGACGAGTCCACATTTCAAATTGTTTTTGGAAACTGTGGTCGTCGTGTCCTCCAGACCAAAGAAGAAAAGAAACCGGTCGGACTGTTATAGGCGCAAAGTTCAAAAGCCAGCATCTGTGATGGTATGGGGGTGTATTAGTGCCCAAGGCATGGGTAACTGACACATCTGTGAAGACACCGTTAATGCTGAAAGGTTCATACAGGTTTTGGAGCAACATATGTTGCCTTCCAAGCAACGTCTTTTTCATTGACGCCCCTGCTTATTTCAGCAAGAAAATGCCAAGCCACATTCTGGAGGTGTTACAGAATGTGGCTTGGCACTCTGCACTCCTTTACTTTTCGTAGTAAAGGAGTGCGGGTACTAGACTGGCCTGCCTGTAGTCCAGACCTGTCCCCCATTGAAAATGTGTGGCACATTATGAAGTGTAAAATACAACAACGGAGACCCCAGACTGTTGAACAACTTAAGCTGTACATCAAGCAAGAATGGAAAAGAATTCCACCCGAAAAGCTTCAAAAATTGGTCCCCTCAGTTCCCAAACATTTACTGAGTGTTGTTAAAGGGAAAGGCGATGAAACACAGTGGTAAAAATGCCCCCGTTCCAACTTTATTGCAATGTGTTGCCGCCATTCAATTCTACGTTGATTATTTGCAAAAGAAAATAAAGTTTCTCAGTTTGAACATTAAATATCTTGTCTTTGCAGTGTATTCAACTGAATATAAGTTGAAAAGGATTTGCAAATCATTGTATTCTATTCTTATTTACAATTTACACCACGTGCCAACTTCACTGGTTTTGGGTTGTATCTTAAACTTGCTGATGTATTTGTTATCTTTTGAACTGCTCAACATCATTGTAAATGAGGGTTCACCCTCAATGATTCTCGAGTCTAAATAAAGATAAAGAAAAAAACAACAATTAAACCACAATTCAAAAGCAATTTATGGTTTTTATTGATTGAATTTCAGTAAATCTTACGCATTACTATTTGGCACGGTGGCGCAGCAGGTAGTACATGTGCCTCACAACAAGAAAGTCACTGGTTCGACCCCCCTGTCGGACATGGCCTTTCTGTGTGAGGTTTGTATGTTCTTCCTGTGCATGCATTGGTACTCTCCGGGCACTCTGGCTTCCTCCCACAGACCAAAAACGTGCTCATTGGGTTAATTGGTGACTCCAAATTTCCCTTAGGTATGAGTTTGAATGTGAATGGTTGTCTGTCTTTCTATGTGGCCCTCCAATCGACTGGCGACCGATTGAGGGTGAACCCCGCCTCTCGCCCAATGACAGCTGGGATGGCTCCAGCTCCCCCCTGCGACTCTGAAAGGGATTAGCTGTATAGACAATGAATGAATGAATGTATGGATATATATACATTTAAATCCACAGCAACAATAATGGTTATAATCACTGCTATCTGTTTAAGACATGGCCCCTGAAACGTAAATAAACATTGATGTCTGTTTCTGTTGAGGCATCAGAGACTCACTCCAATAGAGTACTCCATCAGTATTCAGAAGTAAAAAACAAGCCGTTCGATCCCCAGTTTCTCCCACTGCTGCATCAGTGGCATGTAGATAGACCAGGAGGATTCATAAAAAGTAAAAGTAACCAAGGTCCAGTTAATAAAATTTCCCCCCATAAAAGGTCCGAACTGAACTCAAGTTTGTGTCTTATAGCCTCACCGATGTCCACATTTTTATGGTTTCAACAATATTTATTGCCAGTTTTTAATACAGGATATGTTTTATTGAGTGCACAGCTAGCTCCTTTACAGTAAATGAAAGAGTTTTAGGAAAATCAATTTAAGGCCTTTGTTATAGATAAAAAAAAAAAAACTCAAATAAAATAAATAAAAAAAGTGCACACAGAGCCAAATAACCCCTTTTTCTCTTAAATTAAAGCGGTACCAGCCAAAAATGGAACACCTACACTTCCAGTAACAAAGTCAACATCTTCATAATACAAGAAATTCACAGTTAAAGTACAATCAATGTCTTTTTCAACTGCTCTGCCGCTGTGTAGTTCCAATATAATGTAACAAGAAAGTGATAGAAAGATAAATATTTTATTTGCGCAGGTTCCAGATTTTGCTCTTTCTCTTTTACTCTTTGTCCTTAATTTTCTCTCCCTTTCACTCTTTTCATCTCTTTCTTTTCTCACACATAAATGGCGCTTCAGTGTTGCTAGAACTGAAAAACTTGAAACATTCAAAAGTAAACTAGTGCTAAGAAATTTTGAACTGAAACAATGAAAATAACACAAACAAATGATCAACCAATTCAGTAAACAATTAGAAAAAGAATAGGATCAGGCCCATGGAAAGTGCAGCACCACTACAGCACAAAAGCTCTCAGCCCTCTCAGCATCATTAGCATTTCCCACACACAGGTTGATCACAAAGCTTTCAGGTGACAATGATCTTATGTTTTTTATACATGCAGTTTATTTGGTTCTGCCCCCCGTTTGCTGGTGCTTGTGGCTGCTACAACTTGTGCTACAAACACGATAGCAGCAGGAAAATCACCTCCGTTACAAGAATCCTTATGTCTCGTTCCTCTTGAGTGCTTCATTGAACAAGCTTATAAGCTTCAGAAAACAAACAGAACACATATTTAGAAACACTCATGGCATGATCGACTTGTGATCAGACCACAGTAGCAGTTCTAGTGTTAACTGGAGTAACAGCAACCATTGTATATCTGCAACTGTCAGAAAAAATGCTAAATTAAAATCTATTCTTGTTAATTCATCAGAGATTGGTCACGGTCCAGACAGAGCCATCACTCGGTCTGGATCCGGACCAACATCTGCTTTTTGGATAACTTTAACAATCAGTGAGTGAATGTAAGATTGAATGACTGTGAATCGGTGGATGTGACCTTAAAGCTGCCTTGAGTAGTCAAAGAGAAAACGAAAGTGGGAAATAAGCTCAAATCCATTCACCATTTACCACTCTACAATTCTACAATTTCATTTAGCAGACGCTTTTGTCCAAAGCGACGTACAACACAAGCAAGAATTTGGAAAAACCTTAGCAAGTGCATCGAAGTGCTTCAAGTCAATTGGCCACAGCTGCTGCCAACTAGTGCCAGAAGAAGTGCCATGTTTTTTTTTTTTTATAATGCAGCTTATCACAACAATAATTTAAGTCACAACAAATATTTCAAGTCAGCAACAAAAATTCAAGTCAACAACATCGATCAACATTCCAAGCATTCAAAATTCAGTGCTAAATATTCATTAAGAGCTTCTGATTCATTCTCTGCAACAGAAATAAGTTAATTTGACAGGGAAACGAAGAGTCTAATACTTACTGCCAAAAAATGTCTTGAGACTGAACAGCAACAAAGCAAATGTCCTGTATTCCTCCAAATTACCCCAAAATATTGATGTTATCACACCCCAGTCATCAGTCTTTTCATATGGTGTGTCTACTTTAAAAAAAATATTTTGAAAAGATCATCAGAAACTTCAAGTGAAGAATTAAAAACCAAAGTAGATTCCTCTTTTAAATACCTTTATCTCTGTTGTGACCCAGTATGAGGATGTCGCTGACATTTTGACCATACAGAATGAAAAGCATCATGTTTCTCTTCTGACAAATCATAGGGCTCCGTTTAATCTAATGTGTTCAATTATGAATAAAGCAACATGAAATACTTGGTAAAATAAGAGAGACTGCTGGTTTTCCTGGCTGACTACTACATCTGTTTGTAAACAAACTTGATAGAATCCTGGCATGGGGCAGCATGGTGGCACAGCAAGCTAGTGCATGTGTCTGACAGAAAAGGTGCTGATTCATCTCCTTTTGTCAGTCAGGGTCTTTCTATCCAAAGGTTGAATGTTCTCCTTAGGCCTGTGTGGGCTTTCTCCAGGTTCTTCAGTTTCCCCTCACAGAGAAAACATGCTTGTTAGGTTAATTGTAGAGTTGAAATTGCCCTTTGGTGTGAATGTGAGAGTGAATGTTATGTCTCTCTATGTGGCCTTATTATTGGTTATTGAAGAGTCCAGGGTGCATCTCGTCTCTCCCCCAACACCAGCCAGGATAGGCTCCAGCCACTGTGACCCAAAAAGGGATAAGCAACACTGATACTGAAGGGCTGATTCTGGGTAACCTTTCATGGAAATTGTCTCTACACACTCCACAATGTACACTTATTTACATTATTGAACTGTATTTGTATCATGCTGTATCCACCTGACCCTCAGTGGAATTGGAAATTAGTTGTATGCTTAATCTAGAGAATCCATCTTTTTGTTTGTCAATAAAATCTGTTATTTCTAGCTGTCCTCCCAAATTGATTAGAGCTACAACAAGAAGTAAAACTGGATATTTCCTGCATGTCCTCCAAGGGTTTTTGGAGCATGTTTTAAAAAAACTTGTATTTGTTCTATCGAAGGATTGAAGCACCATGTTTTATTAAATAAGTGTAAGTGTCTGAAAACATTTGGAAATTTGAGTGGTGATTTCTTACTAAGGAGTTGCTAGGCAATCCTAAGGCAGGACCAGTAGGGCACTACTGCTCTGGGACAGGAGAAACTCCAGGCTTTAGATG
Organism: Scarus forsteni; assembly: GCA_036419115.1. Lineage (NCBI taxonomy): Eukaryota > Metazoa > Chordata > Actinopteri > Labriformes > Labridae > Scarus > Scarus forsteni. Next base: position 2,141,410 of record JAZDUH010000137.1, on the reverse strand, counting down.
GATGTACAAATCTTCTTTATAGGTGGTCATAAGCTTTATACTGCATTTGTAGCCAAGGGCAAAAATAAGGATCACCAGTTTATTTCTTTAATAGGACAAACCTAAAATATACTCCCAGCCTCACGCACTATTGAAGAAGAAGAATCCTCCATTGTTCTTCCTTTCTCTCTGCAAGTCCTCAATATTAATGACCTTAGGAAAAAAAAATCTTGACCTTTTCAAAATGACAGGGAACCACTCTATAAAACAAGAAGTAGAAGCTGTGACTTTTATCTAAACAGGCTCAGTCTTAAGCTGAACTCCTCTCCCTCCATGTGGTGTTCCAGTTAAAGCAGATTATTTTTGTCCCTTGACTGCGAGTGACTGAATGAACCATTGTAGACTGATGAACACTGCCAGTACTTTCTTCTTTTCACTTTTTTTCTTACATTTGATCAATTTCCCACTGCTTTTTTTTGGATGATTTTTGCTGAAATGCATAAATGGACACATTGATGTATGGAGGTTCTGTTCATTTTTAAAAATGTGTAGCTCATTTGTTGGTTTGGAACATTAACAATCAAACTGGATTGCAAATTATTTAAAGCACTTAACGCAACTAAGATCTTGATGGAGTTTTAGAGGCAAGGCTAGACAGGTATTAAGGTGTGTCAATAAAACTTATTATAAATAAAAACACCATAATACATTTAGTATTTGCTGGTTCAACTAGAGACAAAGCCTGTGTAGTATTATCAAGAGCCAGATTCACGTGAAATCAAAACATCAGGAGTGTGTGTGTGGCTTTGTGTGCATTGGAATTGATCCCCTCACCCTAGGACAGAGGTGAACTCTGCTCATTTTCTTCAGAAGAGACTTAGGGCCTCATGTAGAAAGACTTGGATGGATTTCCTACTTAAACATGGCAAACGAACAAATACAGAAAATGTACACACAAAAATATCCAGATGTACGAATCTGTGGGCTAACATGAATCCGAGCACATTTCCTTTTTACATTCCAATCAGCGCTGAATGAAGCACACATGTTGGAGTACCTTACCCCTCCCTGTCCAAACCCACATTCACATATGCAAATCATATTCAAATGTGCCTTGTACCTGAGATTCCTTTCTCTGAAGAATGAGTAAGATAGTTAGATAAAAATAAGAATTTCATGAAAAGGTCATTTGAGGCACTACTCACTTAAGTGGAGTTGCGCAAAAATGGGCCCGTTGGGGTGCTGGTTTGGCAGAGTGGTTGGCAACCATGCACGTCCCATGTAAATGCTTCTGCTGGTCCAGGTTCCAATCCAGCCTGGGACCAGTTTGCCGAGTGTCCTCCCCTACTCTCTCACCCCCTTTAACAACACTGTCTCCCTCTATCAATAAAGGCACAAAATGCCCAAAAAATTAATAAAAAAACAGGCCCATTGGCACACAGTCCTCTGCAATCAGCAATAAACACAAGAGGAGTGAGTGGGAGAGTGTGTGAGGCTGTCAGTGCCATGGGGTCAGAGAAGTGCATACAAGCAGAGATTAAAAAGAAGTGGTCCAACATCAAGGTGGATGTGAAGCAGAGGATGGCTGCCTACACCCAAAGTGTGGCCAAAACAGGTGGGGAGACTAGGGATGGGTATTGATAAGATTTTATTGATACCAGTCCTATTAACGATCCTGTTAATTGATCCAATTCTTTAACGATTCCCTTATTAATTCCTGCAGATTTTCCATGTGGGCAAATGTTGGCCTGTAGATTTTCAGTGGTAACAATGTTAAAACACACATGTCACAGAATAGATAACTGCTTCTGCAAGTTGCTGGTGTTTCCACTCACTTCAGGCTGTGCAGTAGGTGCTTTGGTAAAAAAAATAAGTCACAATTCTGACGCTTCTGAACCCTGTCAGTAGAAGGAGTTGATAAGAGACTTGATTAGCAAAAGACTCATGATATTGATACTTTGCTGGATCTATTAATGATTCTCAAATGAAATTGGTTTTCGATTCCAATCCCTAGGGGGGACAAGAGAAGGGCCCATCCTCTTTGAACAGACATTGCTCTCTCATGGGTGTTGGGAGCACTTGTGAGTGATTCTGATTAACCCAAGGTAAATACCTGTGTATAAGTGTAACTCACAACGAATATGTTCATACTGTAGCCTGCTCACAGTCAGATACAATAGAGCAGGGGTGGGAAAATTGCGGCTCCTGGGCTATTAATTTCTTATGAACCTAATGGCTCTTTCCTGATGAGAGATCGCTGCAGAAAAGAAATAAGACATCACAGAACCATAATGCAAGGAGTGGGCAATAGAGCAGATGAAAAACGAGAAAGAAACTTTGTTTAATCATCTGTTCTGATGTTTGTTAGTTTATCTGAGAGCAGATCAGACAGGGCAGACTGTTCAATGACTGAGGCTGTTTTAAAGGAACATATTGTAGTGCTGAAATGCACATGGATGAAATGACCAGCAGTGGATCATCAGTGATCTGTTAATTATTTAAGCTCAGGAACATGTCTGTATAAACATTGACTGTGAATTGCTTATCTGATCTTTATGCAGAGCCATTAAAAGCTGCTTTCAGCATGAATATTCCAAGAAATGAATGAATGAAAGATTTGATTTTCCTTGTCCTGAAAACTGTTATTCAGCCTGATATATCCCATTAAAGGTCTTAGTGCAGTGTTAATGAACAAAATTTATCAGATATTTTAATACAAACAGTGTGAAGACGTACGAGTTTCCACTCGATCACCCCAGCGACCTATCACTTTCTCGCTAATGCATTAATTAACCATAATCATCTTTATATATTAAACTCTGATTATGTTCTGGTCCAACATAAAGTGATTCTGAAATTCTGCCTGAGGCCAAACTTAATTGCTGACCCTTGGAAAGAGGTTTCAGTGTTAATGCTGTATGTATGGTATTATTTGTTTTGAAATCTTCTAAATTTAAATTTAAATGTTACGTAAACAGATCCCCACCTCCCCCCATTCCCTCATCCTGTGAACTTTGCACTGGATCAGAACACTCCCTCTCTCAATTCAACAGTTACCTTATTGGACAATATAGACATTCTGGGGTGTGGATTCAGACGAAGGCTTTCCTTCATGTCAACGCCTTTGCTGGTCCTCTCCCCTCTGCTTTCCATGAAGCTGAGAAGTCCTGAGGTCAGCAAGTTGCACCTACTGCGGCTGCAAGCTCCCCCTCCAGCCCTCATTGTCTTTGAGTTTCTGTTGAAATTGTATCATGTTGCTCATATGCTGAGGTGTTTTTGTGTGGTCTCACACTGTGCTCTGTCGGCTTAGGGTGGGATCAGCTTTTTTTCTTCTCCTCCTCTTTTCCTGATGTCTCCCTTTTCCTATCAGAGAAAACAGGGCCCTGCTCTGTTGGTGACTTGACAGTCCTCCCATTCCTGATTCTCCATGCATGTGACTGTCTTTGTATGTTCTTGGATGGGTTGAACTGTAAAGAAAAATTCTGTTGCCCTGTACTTTTACATGTGCAATGACATTAAAGTCTGATTGATTGATTGATTGATTGATTGATACACAAAATCACCATACGATGACACTTTTACAACAGTTGATAGCTCTGACTACATTAGGAAAACCAGTTACTGCTGCAAATTGTGCTATAATGTTGAATGCCAGCCATGGCTCTGTGCACAGGTGCAGGAGAGTTGCCCTCAGGAACCTAAAGCAGCTGATGATATAGTCGTCATCATGCGCCAGTAAACCTCTGAACACACTCTCTTTGTATTGCACCATTTACAATTTCTTCTTCTAAAGTGGCCATTGTGTTTAATGGTATGTTTGCACCTCTTTGCACATTCTTTTATATTCCTTCAGGTAAGTGCAGACACATGGGTGTAATTGTTTATCAGTGTTAATTGTTTACGTGTCTCTGATGTGCACATCACTCAGTCCCAGGATAAATTGTTCTCACATTTATTTATTCAATACTTTCCCAGCATTACCTGTAAGGGTCACCAAAACAGCAACAGTTGCAGAAGCGTGCCTACGCCAGCCTTGAAGTTGGCATGAGGCACTACACATTTCCATGGTCATTTCACTTTTTTTTTTTTACATCTTATCTTTGCTGTGAAAAAGAGGGTATGTCGTGGGTATGCACCCTTTGTACATGAGTCCCATGGAGTTCTCACTGGGCCTCTTTAATATTCAACAACCTCACAAACAAAAGTGTCTCCTTCCCTTAAGGACCATGGAAACCACTTAAAGTGTCATGATCACTGTTTTTTGTGTTGTCAAGATACCCATTTTGTTGTTCTGTTTTATGTTGGTCTTGTTGGTTCATGTGCTTGTGTTACTTCCTGTTTTATTTTGATACTCACATTTCTCTCTCGTCTCTGTAGGTTTCACTTCCTGTTCCGGCTTGTCACCCCTGCTCCCTGATTGTCCCTCCCCAGCTGTATCTCATTACTCCTCATTACCTCTTGTATTTAACCTCCTGTCTCCCTTTGTCTTGTGCCGGATTGTTAGCTCACAAGGTATCTTTCTAGGCATTCTTTCTCTCTGTCACAATCATGTTTTTTGAAACCCCTTTATTCTCTGACCACGTCTTTTGTCTTATGTTTTGGATACCTCAGCCCTGATCTTTTGCCTGTTTTTTATGTACCGACTTTGGACTGTGTGAAAATCTGATTTTGTGTATCGACTTCTGGACTGTATTAAAGACCCTGAATCCTGCCTCTGTCTTCATCGTCTCTTTTTGAGGTTTTACGCCATTGTTCATGACATAAAGTTAGCTTGGCCCTACAGGACCGCCACTGTCACCAAACCTCAGTGTCTTTTGAACCCTTGGGCCAGCAACTCAAGGAGCCCTCTTCATGCATGAAACTGTCATGTCAAATGTGCTCTGATGTATAAGTTGATATATACTGTCAGTAAGTGTTTTTCATAATCTGTGCATGTCTAATATCTTGGTGAACTCTTTAGTCACCAAAGTCACAAAATTGCAACAAGCAACATTGCTGGATAACACATGCCATAGCTGCAAATACATTGTTGAATAAGTGCTACCACGTTTTACCAGGACATAGTGGACATATGTTCCTTCAATCAGAACAGCATTTGTGGGCTTATTTTGATTCAAAGTTTGGCAAATATGTCTTTTGAAACACATACACCAGATGGAGGAGACGCGGTAGTGGCTGTAGTGGTCGTAGAGCCGACCAGATAGAGAAAGAGCGAGATGCACACAGAGAAATAGAGACGGGTTCAAGTACTCACAATATCGAAAGTACTTTGTCAAGTACTGGGTGACTCTGATTCCGAGGAGGAATATTCACCCTCAGAGGATGATGTTCAGTGTTCCATAACAGTCCCCAAGCAGCACATACCCAGGTCGATGCTTTGCCTTTCCGTGGCTGAGGTGGAAGTAATCAGAGAGTGCCGAGGAGGGGATGTGGTTTGGGAAGCAGGAAGGTTCAAAACACTGAAAAAAATGACGGTAGTAGCAGGAATGGGGAAAAATGTGGCACTCTGGGCAGACAAGGAAGAACGGATAAAACGCACAGATGAGGCAGCGGTGGTGTTAATGCTCTGCCTGTAAATTACAACAATGATGATGGCTGGGTTTACCTAGGGATGAGGAAGAGTACCACAAGTGGATCAGAGATTTTGATGAGCCTATTGAGTATTGTGGAAATACTCTCTCTCTCTTACTGACCCTTCCAATAACAACTACATAGTACCCCCTCTTGCCTCTGAAATATACCACCATGCAAGAGGGAAACATGCACCAGTACACAATTTGTCACAATCTGACTCAATTTAAAATGACTTGTAGACCGTTCCTAGGTTAAATAAGCAAGTAAAGCCCAAATGAGGGCTGTGGTAGCTTGGGGAAAATATACATTTTAATCCCATAAAATCCTTATCAACCACAGTTCCATAAACAAAGCGAATTTTCAAAAAAAATAAAAAAATAGAAGGGCTGCGGTGTTTCATTTATTTGGTGCGACTACGTTAATTGATAATATCTAAACAAAATGTTAAAAATAGACAAATGCTGCAGACTTGTTTGCCCAAATAACACTTTCCAATTTTTAGTTTACAACAAAGAAGGACCTGTGTTGTTAGCCTTGAATAGTTCCTTAAAGGGCAAGAAACCTACATATTTATTGAACTATAATTCAGCAGCACAGTTAAAATGATTTTTTTATAAGTTCCCTGGACTCTATATGTTACTGAAATATAAATGTGGTCAGCACATACTATCAAGCTGTGCTACCAGGGCTAACACGTTTAGAATAAGAAACTATTAACCATCATTAAGTGACAGCATTTACTGATGGTCTGGCAGAGCTTTGACCCATAACTTTTAGAACAGAGCCTATAATTAGGTCTGGGCAGAGGCATATCTGACATTACACTGGCATTGGTTGTTAAAACAGAGGTGAAAGAGTTGCACAAACACACAAAGTCAGATGCAGGAAAAGATGCTGGGATGTTGTCATTAAAAATAAAAGAAGCCACCCCAGTCTTGCATTGACATTGCTGTATCTCCCCTGAAGCACAAACACACTGACTTCCTCTGTGGTAGCAGGTAGAAGCAAAGCTACACGTGGCAAAAGGGTTATAGTTGAAAGGCAGGAAGGAGATGCCTGAAAACAGCCCTGCAAACAAAAATGTGATTTTTAAGACGAAACCTTTTAGAAAAATCAAAAGCAGTTCCAAAAAATTGAAGCCAATATTTTACTTGACAACATTACCTCACTGGTGCATACACCTGCACTGACTATTGGATCAGAAACAAGATTTTTATGGATATTATTTGCATAAAAACAGCTAGTCCAATTAGCTCTCCTTAAAGGAAGCTAAACAGCCTGGTCATTTCTTACCTGAAACAACTATTTCAGTTTTCAGCCTGGTAAGATCGATGTGCCCAATGACAGACATAGAATAAGAAAAATCCAGCTGCTTTTGCACCAGTGTGATTGCCTCAAATTAATTGTCATGGTAACTTTATCCGTATATAATGGTAACATGAGTTTTCAGAACTCACAATTGAAAGAATTTTATTCTAATACATTTGGGGCATTTTTGCCCAAGCCAATGGTTAAAAATGAAAAGAAGGTCAAATAAAAATTAAAAGTGATCTCTCGAGAGAAATTGTTTAGATTATGATACAGTTTGTAGTATTGTGACAAAAATGACATAATCAGATTTATGATTAAATGCATAGGAGAAAAACAGATAATATAAATATGTAATCAGAATCAGAATCAGAATGGACTTTATTGTCATTATACAAAATGTACAACGAGATTGGAGAGCCTCTCCTTTCAGTGCAATAGATAGATAAGTTAAAAAATATACAAAAATAGAATAAGTAAAAAGAAATTAACAAGTTGCAGGGAGGCTTTAAATATACAAGATATATACAAGATGAGACGCAGAACTATGCACAGCACAATTGAGGCTCAGTGTGCGATATGAGGTAGATGATAAATATTAATGAATGAAGAATAGTCCAATTCTCAGTTCTCAGTATTTCTATGTTATCCACATAGTATTGCACAGGAGGTAGACATGTATTGCACAGTAGAATATGTAATAATTTTTAGTGCAAATGATGAATGGTACATACAGATGAGTAAATGTCACATATAACTGTATTGCACATGAGTTGTTAAATAAATATGAGTATCAAGGTAGTGCTAAAAAGTAGCAGCAACTGCAGTGGCAGTGACATAAATATTGCACATTTTGCATTACGCTAATGACCGGAATCGTTGTATGTCGGAGTTCAGGGTGGTGATGGCCCTCGGGAAGAAGCTGTTTCTCAGTCTGTTTGTCTTTGCTCTGATGCACCTGTAGTGCCTGCCAGAGGGCAGCAGGTCAAACAGCTGGGCACCGGGATGTAAACTGTTCTTGATGATGTTTCGAGCTCTGCTGAGGCACCGGGTGGAGTAGATGTCCATCAGGGAGGGGAGAGGGCAGCTGATGATCCACTGTGCTGCCTTGACTGTCCTCTGAAGCCTCCTCTGTCCGCTTCGGTACAGCTCCCGTACCAGGTGGAGACGCAGTAGGTCAGCAGGCTCTCGATGGACGAGCGGTAGAAGGCCAGCAGCAGCTCCCTGTCGAGGTTGTTCCTCCTGAGGACTCTCAGGAAGTGTAGACGCTGCTGGGCCTTCTTTATGACAGCTGTGATGTTTGCTGTCCAGGTGAGGTCATCAGAGATCTGGATAATAATATGAAATGTGTGTGCTTCAGCGGCCCTCAGGTCCTCATCACATTGAAATATTTGGCTCCAATAATCTCACAGTCTTGCATTTATCTCAATAAATATGAATACTGATAGATATTAATCTCAACCTGATATTTAGGGAAGGATGTGTGGAAGTGGAATCTGTCCTCCCCTGTGAGCCAGCTCTTTATGACAACCCATCTCTAAGGCTAATCAGTGGTCACTGAATCTGTACCACATCAGCACTTTTCACAGTGAAAAATCATTTACAGCGTTACAGAGACAATCTACCAGTCTATATTTTTTTCTGTTTCCGATCAAATAACATTCTACCTTGCTTTGTTTTGGTTTGCTTGAGTTTCTGGTAACGATTGTGCCCCTGCAAAGAGATACTACAAAACATATTTTTACCCAACACAGCCAATTTCAACAGTTTACTACATACTGTATGGAGAGAGAGGGAGAGATATTTACTGTATAAATGACTGAGCAAATAATAATGATTTTGTAGCAATGCCAATAACCTTTACAGATAACATCGGTGACTTTGTAGAGAAAAAGCTCTGTGTGAAAGTTTTGCAAATCCACTGGTTCTTTGTTCTTCCCCTAACACAAACCCATATAACTGAAACATATCTGAGGCATTCAGTCTGAGCTAATGGACACGATGAGAGAGCCCAGAAATGGCACCTACTGGCAGAGCTGGTCAAGAGAATATGTAATGTTTTATATTCATCTCCACACAACACCTCTTCTCCACAGTAAGTTGATTAAGGAATGCCCTTTTCAGAAATCTAAAGAGGATGTATATATAGCCCCATAAATAGACCTGCACCTGATATCACAGCTTCTCACACCTCTGAAACACCTCTGTCTGATTCCTGCTGATCAGTTAGACAAGGTATCCCTGAGTGATCCTTTAATTCCCTCACACACAGCAACAGCAGGGACGTGCACTGAAAAGGTCAATAGACTCAGGGCCTCATGATACCTAAAACCTCCTAAGCTTTTATTTTCTTATTGCCAAACCTGATGAAAAAACAGAAAATACAGACACCCTCAAAGTGCAAACAGTGAGAAACAGTGAGGATAAATCAATGTGTGTTCCTTGTTCAACTTTACCTTCTTGAATCTTAACAAACACACAATTACAGGCAGACACAATAAAGAACAGCTTAAATACAGCATCAAAGAAAAGAAGAAATCAGCTGGTTGCCACTAATTCTGTTGGAGGAAGATTAATAGCAGTTGTACCACTGCCCACAGTTTGGGCCACACATGATCAGCTGAGTTAACTACTGTTATTAATGTGAGGTTAATTGAGCCCATAAAAATGCTTTTTAACCTTTTTTATTTTTGTTTATTGCTACAAAAAGAATTATTTTATTTTTAAATGCATCTTTAATTAATCTGGTGTAGAATATCACAGGAATCCATTCTAATTCACCATGACCTTATTTAACTAATTATCATATTGTAAGTTTACAGTTAATTTTTGCATATAAAAATGTAAAAAAAAAAAACAAACATACACCATATATAAGGGATGTGAGTGAAAAGAAAACCCAAAGTAAATATCATTGAAGACATCTTTTAACATTGTCTCTTACAACTGGGAGTTTATTTTATGTGTAGTCTGTCAAAAAAGATTTTTTAAAAACCTTTTCCACACATCAAAATATATGTTTCACTGATTAAAAGCCTTTTCCAAGCCTATTGTCAAAAGCAATTAGTGCTGAAGTTGGTTACATTGAACTGATTTGATCAAAAGCAGAAGAGGGAGAGACAGAATGTTGTCTAGAAAGCTCTTGTCAATGCTCAAACAACGGGAAGCCATCTGGAAATACACCATGGATCTATGACATTATTTTGAAGGGAATTGCAATGGATGTGGCTAAATATCTCTTCGACAATGATAACTTTTTGTGCATTATTTGTGTATCACTAAGGTACTGTATAAAGGAACTGGAAACTCAAACTTTTATCTTTGATTATTTATAACAAAAATGACCAACCACTTGTTCAATAAGGCGGTACATGCAGCAGGTTAATGTGGATGCCTCACAGCCAGACGTCTGTCACTCCTCCTTACGCCACAGGCTCTTTGTGTGGAGTTTTTTATGGTCCTTGTGCCAGCCTTGGGTTTCTCTGGGCACCGCAGTTTCCCTTGCAGATAAAAATCATGCTCAAAAGGTAAGTGGTGACTGGAAACTGCTCTTTGTTATGAGTTTGCCCATGAGTTGTTGGCTGTCTTTCTGAGTGGTCCTTTGCTTGGCTGGTGACAGGTTCAGGATGTGCCCTGCCTCTCGCCAGAAGCTGTTCTGTCCCCTAAACTCCCTCCATACTTCGTATAATATAGGAGTCATACCCATATGAGTCCTGTAAAGTACTGGCCAAAAAACACACTTGTAAGTCTGGATTGCTTCAGTGTAACGGAATTTGTACCTAACAGTATTTAACCATAATATCTACAGTAACCTCAAAAAAAGAAGTAAAAAATATTAATAATAATCATAAATGACAACATATTCTTTAAAATGGACAATGTTTTACCATGAAATCTACAGTTACCAGATGTAAAATGTACATACAATACGCAAACGAAAGTGGCAATGGATCAAGAGTTTTGCAGGAAGAATGACAAACAGTGGGCACAATTTCTTTTACAAAATGTTTCAGTTTTGGGTGTAACAAATGTTTGAGTAAATGTATTCTTTTTGGAAAAAAAATATTTATTGTTTTATTGAGTTATTTTAACATTGATTATCAATAATTAGTATAATAGTGAACGATACAGTAATGTAACAAGTTGACTGTTATTTAAAATGCAATAAAAAATGTAAAAAAATATGGTAATGACTCTGTCAATGAACATACAGTAATAATGCTGTTTTTGAAAATTATATACTTATATTGTATACTGAAACAAAGTAATGATACACTGCATAAAACGCAGTAGTAAAAGGCTCATTGAGAATGGAATGATAATGCTGTAAATTAAAATAGAGTAATGCTATTGTTAAGACATTTATTCTAACTTACTAGCATTTTGTTATTCACTATAAAACTTTCAACCTCTTTATAGTTTGAAAATCTACATCATCTTCACCTTGATATAAAATCAAGACTCTACTTCATAAAAAGTGGTTCCAAAAAAGTTTGTTTGCTGTACAGAAAACAACACTTCTGTTTCATGATTTCACATTATGAGGGAGAAAAGCTTTTAGAAGCAGACTTCTTGGTTTGTGCACCCAGTGATCCCAGATGGTTTTGCTGACAGCATGCAGCACGGACAGAAAAAGGTCATTTTGAGGCCCCTCCCCCTCATGCAAAATTCAATAACAGAAACAAAGCAAAGCATTTGTTTGTTGTGTGACAGATATAGTTTTCACGCACTTTTGTTACTGAATAAAGTCCTTACGCTTTAAAAATGAAAACTTAAAATTGCTGGCACTAAATGCATCTCTTAGTCAAAACACAATGTATCCTTTGTGCTATAAACCTGATCAAAGTTTTTATCTCAGCTATCTTTATTAAGCTTTAAATGTAAAGTTGGTCTCATTTCTGCGGAGGGTAAAACTTAACACATTTGGTTTGAGGTCGGCCAAGCCTGTGTACATGGTCTGTTTATTAAATGGAGGTTCATTGGTGCTGGTTTGGTGCAGTGGGAAGCAAGTAGGAACATTTCATGCATGCATGTTTTGGCTGGCTCTGTCCTTTCTGCCTCTTCTCTCTCTCTGATCTCAAACCCCTTCACAAGCCAATGCACTGTCTCTCTCTCCATTATCAAGTAAGCACTATAAAATTCCCGAAAGTATACTTAAAGAAAAAAAATAAACAATAAAATAAGAATAGGTATCCAACTGATGTCTGCAGGGGGCCTGATCCACAAGCTTTTGGTTGCTCACATGTGATGGTTTTCTCTGAAACAATGAAGCGGATTAATTTGCCATCAAGATGAGTCTGTTTTTTAATATTGTCAAAATTACAGGCTTTATTGTAATGTTATTTTGGTTAAGCCAATTCAATTTAATTTTATTTCATAGTTTTTCGAACAACTGAGAATCATGGTTTGGACCCCAAACTCAAACATCCAGTACAGAGACTTCGTGTTGATGAAAATTAAAATCCCTGGCATTAAATACCTTTTTTTTCTGTAAGGAAAACAACATATATGATGTTGTGTTATGAACTAGATCAAAAGAGTTATCTCAACTATCCCTATTAGTTTTTAAGGTAAAGTTGGTCTAATTTCTTTGTTTAGGTTGGCAAATATTAAAATAATTTTTTTAAGACCAACTGTGGTTAGGCCGTGTTCTGAGAGGGTTTCTCATATAGACAAAATATTTTGGCTTGAGACTGGTGCAGTAGTAATCAGACACAATGTATAAAATTAATTTTGCACTGGTCCAGGTTTGAATCCTGCCTGAAATTGTCTTTACTTTAAATAGTTTTCCTCTCAAATCAAAATTTGACATTTTTTTTTTTCCCCAAAATGTAAAAGTCTAGTTCAGACAGTTACTGGACTTTTATTTTTATTTATTTATCACCTCCGCCAAGGAGGTTATGTTTTCGGGAGAGTTTGTCTGTCAGTCCGCCCGTCCGTCTGTCTGTCTGTGAACAAAATAACTCAAAAAGTTATGGATGGATTTTGATGAAATTTTCAGTAAATGTTCAGCATGGGAAAAGGAAGAAGTGAGTCGATTTTGGTGTTGATCTGGATCACCGTCTGGATCTGCCATGATGAAAAATGCGATTTCCGGGAATAACTACTGAACTAAAATAGATATTATGAATCTAGTTGCTAGTGGAATGTTTTCATGGTCAAGGAATCTAAATATTGACATGAAATAAAGGTAGGACTAATGTTTATGGTGAAAATCACAATATGACTGAGAACTGCTGTAAGGAGGACTAACATTGGTGGATCATGTAGAAAATAAAGGAAACTTACTACAACATTATTATTTTTTAAGATATATGATCAAAAACTTATAAAGATCAATGAGTTACTGTTTTTGACCTAATGTGGATTGCTGGTTTGGAGGCTTTTCAAACAAAAATTTTTTGGCAGATACACAAACAAATAAAAGACATGGCACAATTTTACTGAGTATTACTGTGTGTGTGCAGATGTGACTGATGCCTGAGTTCAGCGTACACATTTGTTAGTTTGTCAGCCTGTCTTTTTAATTAGCCCAGCGTTTATCACAGCCCTGTGATTGCTTTTGTATTGATGTCACTGGTGCATAATGAGTAAGGAGGAATCACGCTGCGAACATGACAGGCGCTCAGTTTTTCTCTCTGCGGACACATTTGACGGGCAGAGGATGGGGGGAAGGAGAGAGGGAGGGGTAGGAAAGAAAACACCAGCAGCAAAAAGAAATGTAACTAGAACAGAGGGACATTATTAGAAATGCCAGGGGGGCTGCAGTCACCAATATTCCCCTGTCACGAGATGAAATGTTTTGGGAGTGACGTCTCTGTTCACCTCCTGTCGAACCTCTCTGTTGTTTGGCATCACAAAAGTGTATTTTTTTTATTTTGCTACCGGAGCGCATGGCTAACCTTGCTCACAAGTTCATGAATAACACTGCTTTGTGAAAACGTGGCCTTGTTCATATTCTGTGAATTAGGTATGACAATGCCTGTTGATTCACTGCCAAGAAATTATACAAGGGTTCCTCAGCATTTTAATGACACGGTCTATATCCAGCCATGCATGATCGCACAAGCAGAATACTCAAGGGGGTTCAGCCTCCGAAACAGAGCTGAAAATGACACCTTCACAGGCGCTTCATGTGTAAGTGTTGGGGCGGGGGACAGTTTGTGTGTATCAAAAAACAACCCTTATCAGCACTTCTACTCCTTACATTTTTAAGTATTTATCTGCACTTTCTACTCCTTACATTTTAACAATAGCCTCATTACTTCTATTTCATTGTGGCTTGTTTTATTCATGCCGCTTGTTATCGTTCATGTCACACTCCCTACCTTCTTATTAGGGGGGCACCCTGTCCCCCTTGACGGCCAAGTTCATTTTATTTTCTATATAGTGCCAGATGACAAAAGAGGTCATACTAAATAGCCTTATGTTATTTATCCTGTTTACAAGATTGCAGTAATTTCTGTCTGTAGCTGGTTGCACGTTCACAATTGTCCTCTGCTCTACACAACATGCTTGGCAGAGTTTCGCACTGATGTACACACAGACACACACACACACACACAGACACTTGGCACACACAGCTGAGGTCTGTTAGTGTGGTTGTGTCTCACATACAATTATAAAATGTCTGTATGGACCATCAAAAACACAGTAGTCCGCTTTATTTAAGACTTTTCTGGGCATGTCTCTCTCCTGGTTGTTACTCAGGGGTTGCACTGTTAGCATGCTGCATTCAGGAGGGCTCAGAAACAGCAGATGCAGGAACAAAAACTAAGCTGGACAGACTGTTACAAGCAGCGCTACCCCTCCCTTTCCGCAAAGCACATGCTGTGCGTAGGGCCCCACGATCCATGGGGGGCCTTGTTTTGTGCAAGGATACACATTCTCTGCTGTCTGATGCAGCCACGACCTACTCTGTGGACTACAGGCCTGATGTTTTCCATTTAAAGTGTGGTTCTTAACATTGCTGTCTGTCAGTTGTGTCATTTTGCAGGGCAGCCAATGGATGTGAACATTTGATCCAAACAACTCCTGAGTCGCTCAGCATCTTTGGGTGCGTGCTCCTCCCTGTGCCAGTGACCATAAAGATGCAGAGGGCGTGCAGTACAGGGACAGTGAGAGACCATCAGTCACTTTGTGTGATTTTATATTTCAAACAGTGTCTTAAATAGCACATGTGCACTGTCCAAGTGAACACAAAGACTTAAAAAATGTCAAGTCAGCCTTATGAGGAATCAAAACTCAACATTTTTAGTAATCCAGTTCCTGGCCACTGTTTTGACTCACTCACTGTTTCCTAAATGATAAATCCATCCTGAAGTATCCTGCATCACTTATTCTCCAAGATATAAGAACAGTCTTTGAAGGATCAAGATTCAGATACATTCTACCAGTGCAGCAGTTCTCAACCTGTGGGTTGAGGTCTTTAAGTGGGTCTCAGAGCTGTTTTCAGTGGACGGTGTATAAATGAGGTAAAAATATGGCAAACATATCTTTGGTGTTTGGAGTCCCAAAGTGGACAAACACCCATCAGAGAGTATGCTGGAGTAGACACTCTATAAACCAGACTACTACACTGGAAGGTGGGTATGTGTGTAATTGAAATAAAAACAAAAAACTTTGTGGCATAAAACCCCCAGCTGCTAGCCTACATTCATGAGATAGAAGAGAGGAGAATTCTGTCTAAATGTTGACTGGAGATTAAATTTCCCTTCATTATATATTTTTTTGAATCTCGAGTTAACTGCTTATGCATTCATATCTGATCAAAAAGGAATGGTTCATTACTGACCAGCTAGAGATCGTATGTTGGGCCAAGTTTATAGCCGGCTTTCCATCGATAATTGTTCAGTTGCTATAATGATTGTGCACTGAAGGCCCCTGTGGCTTTTGTCTGTACATTACTTTTACTTTTATATTTTAAGTAGTTTTGAAACCATAACTTTATACTTTTGCTTGAAAAGCTTGAGTTGATAACTTCTAGAAGTCTTTTAAAACCCTAGTATCTATACTTCTACTTGAGTAATAAGTGTGAGTACTTCTGACATTTCTGTGAATTGATGCTATAAAAATTAAGGAGTATGGATAATGGATGGATGGATGTTTCAAGCTGCTCCACAGCAAACATCAACCCTTTTTTTTTTAAGTAATTTTTGGGGCTTTTATGGCCTTTATCATATAGGACAGCTGAAGATTGACAGGAAAGCGGGTGAAGAGAGGGGGGATGACATGCAGCAAAGGGCTGAGGCCGGGAATTGAACCAGCAGCCGCTGCGGGGGGGTGGCAGCCCCCATACATTGGGCGGACGCTCTACCAACTAAGCTAATGTCCGCCCCCAACATCAACCCTTTTATCACCACTGCAATCAGATAGACATAAGGGTCCTATTAAAATGGAGATGCTGCATCTAAAGGGGCTAACCTCAAAGAAACTGAAATTCAACAGAGAGAAATATGATGAAAGATTTATGACTGGCCCACAAATCTGTCACTATGTCCAATTCTTACTTTGTCCACTTGTCTCTGCCCACCTAACTTCCTTAGCCCCCACATCCAACACAGCTTTGGTATGATGGCTGTAAACATGAGACTGGATCTATGCATAAATATGCGTTTCTATAAAATGAAGAGTTTGTCTTCAGCCCGCTCCATAGTAAAGTGTGTTGAGATAACACTTGAATTGGCGCTAAACAAATAAAGACTGATTGATTGATTGATAACTAACTTCTTCCTTTTGGCTTTTCTCTACTAAATGTATCAAGACTGCTTAAGTCCTCCACTTGAAAATGCTTACATTAACTTTGCACATCTAGCTACGATATTTGCACATACATCATGTTCAACATACAATGATCCACCTCCCAATGTCTCCCAAAGTCAGTTCCTCTCCCCCCCTCGACATTTGTTGATGTAAGATAGCTGCCTATTAAACTGTAACAGCTATTAGCTTATCAAGGGGATGTTGGTGTGTGAAGTGAGGGTTTTAAAGCCGTGAAAAAAACAGCTGCTATTTAAGTAAACAGGAATCATAATATTCTTTATTGTGCTCTGGGAGCTCAGGCACCTCAGATTGTTGGCTCTTTTCCAGAAAGAAGGGAAGATAAAGGAAAGTTCCTCATGTCAATATGAACGAGACAGCATGGCCCAACACCTCACACACACACACTCATACACACTCTTCTCCCTCCCCAAACTCCCATGACTTTTTTAATATCCTGTGTGATTACACGCAGGAGAAACAAAAATCTTATCTCTACTTATCAAGTAATTTCTGTGTATTACTGAGCCAAAAACATCAGGTTTCTTTCCAAGCTGTTTCATCAGCTTGTTTTCAAGAATTTCATGAAATCTTATCCAAGCACTATTTCTGTTTGCAGGAGAGAAAATGAATGCAATAAAAGCAGGATGATATTTCAATCTCAAACATCACATCTAGCAGCAGAAAAAAAAAAAAGATTTCCCAAACTACAATCAGACTAAATTTTATAAAGGTTCTTGGGAGATCTCAATACCCGTATTCATACTGTGAGATTGTTTTAAATCTGATAATTGAATAATATGAATGAAATATAGATGTCATACTTTATCTTTTTAACAATAACCATAGGTTACCATCTTTAATGATAAAAAAGGACTAAAATAAAATAAAATAAATTGTAAAAAAAATGTTTAAACACTCTACAAATCTTAAAGCTTGATAATATGTTTTTCACTTTTGCTTCCTCATTTCTTGTTCAGTGGGAGAATTAACTTTTTGCTCATTCCTCTTGAATTTTTTAATCTGAGAAGAAAGGGTGTTGGGAAACCTTGTGTCAGTAAAAGATTTTACGTTTGCTTACCAAAAATCTTAGAGGTTTCATTCTTGTTAGTTTTTTGGTCCAAGGTGATTTGAGACCATTTGGGGGGGATGATGGATCCTTTCAAACCCCGACTCCCCACCCCCTTTGACAAAAACAAAAATATGAACAATTATTGTAGAATAATCCACAATTCTTTTCCACTCATTTACTTGGAACAGCAGCCCAAAGCCCCAACATGACACCTCCTCCACTCCAAAAGGTAGGGATACTTTTTATGCTTTGAATGTAGCCTGTGTTATTTTTCCATGTTGATTCAAGCATTAAATTAGTTATATTAATGTGTGAACAATTGTTGGTACCAGTCCGTTACAGAAAGAAAACCCACAGTGGTCACTGAAATAACTTGAAACACAAAGTAAAAATAAATTTTAAAAAATACTGAAAATTAACTAATGAAAATCAGACATTGCTTTTTAATTGTGTTTCATCAGAATTATATATATATATATATATATATATATATATAGAGAGAGAGAGAGAGATACATAGATAGATAGATAGATAGATAGATAGATAGATAGATATATATATATATATATATATATATAGATATATATATAAAAACTTATGAAACCAGTCTGATCAAAATTAATGGTATCATATACTTAATATTTTGTTGCACAACCTCTTGAGGCAATCACTGTAATCAGGCGAAGCTCTTGCTCCTGCTTTTAATGAGACTCCTGCAAACTGCTCCAGCTGTCTCAGATTTGAAGGCTGTCTTCTCCAGACTGTATGTTTCAGCTCCTTTCACAAATGTTCTATAGGATTTTGATCAGGGATCAAAAAGGCCACTTCAGAATAGTCCAATGTTTTGTTCTTATCCATTTTAGGGTTTTTAGCTGTGTATTTTAGGTCATTATCCTGTTGAAGGACCCATGACCTGTGACTGAGACCAAGCTTTCTAACACTGGGCAGCACATTTCGCTCCAGAATGTCTTGATAGTCTTGAGATTTCATTTTACCCTGCAAAGATTCAAGACACCCTGTGTCAGATGCAGCAAAGTAGCCCCAGAACATAAGTGAGCCTCCTCCATGTTTCACAGTAGGTACAGTGCTCGTTTCTGTGTATACTTCTGTTTTGCGACTGTGAACATGGAGAAAATGTGACTTGTCAAAAAGCTCCAGGTTGTCGTCTATCTAAAGGACATTGTCCTAGAGGCTTTGTGACTTGTCAGTATGCATTTTGGCAAATTCAAAACATCTTGCTTTTTATGATTTGCTTTCAATAGTAATGTCCTTCATTAAGTCCACTTTGGCTCAAACAGTGACGGATGGTGCAATCTGATATCTGATGTACCTTGACTTTGGAGTTCTAATCTCTCTGGAAGTTGTTCTGGGCTTTTTGGTTACCATCCGTCTCTTCAATTCGTCATCAATTTTTCTCTTGTAGCCTCATCCAGGGAAGTTGGCCACAATCCTGTAGACTTTAAACTTCTGAATAATATGTGCAGCTGTGGTCACATGAACATCAAGCTGCTTGGAGATAATCTTATAACCTTAACCTTTAACATGCTTGTCTATAATTTTCTTTTCTACTCTCTCTTTAGCTTTCTGTGGTCCTACCAGTGTGACATCATACCATTGTTTGTCAGCAGTTTATGCACTTTGTGGTGGCAAGCCCAGTGCAGACAATTACAATCAATGCAGAGTTGTTAAAAATCATGGCGTTGAGCAGCGCTGAACTGGCACCGTCAAACAATCAGAGAGAACTGGACTAACCTGAGGGTAGGAGCTCCAGCACAGTGTCTTAAACAGAGTGAAAGCACAGGTGGATCAGGGTTACTCAAGAGCAGTGGAGGAATTTACAGCAGATGCAGATTCAACATCCTTACAAGGAAGTTGCATCTTCTATTAGGGGTTACACAGGATGGATGCTGAAAGAAAGAGTGTTCGGCGACAAAAACAGCCTTTCTGCTTATTTTTAATTCAAAATCACATTTTATTATAATTTTGTACACACCAGTGAATATTATTTAGACAGATTTGTGATGGGCTCCATGGAGTAAGCTTTCTTTTTCCTGTCTAACGAATTGTCAAACCAGTGTTTAAAGATAACTTTTCGATTTTTTTTTTTCCCCCCAGAATAAAGTCATCTGCTTATGTCATGGGTGTTCAAACATTTTCCACCATGGGCCAAATACAGGAAAAAATACTGATGTATGGTCTACCTTTTAACATCTTATCTTTGGTGTATCACAATTTAAAAAATGAAGGTAACTGAAAATCAGATCTCAGGGGGTCCTGTTTGACAATGGCTACCACTGGACTTATCCCTTTTTTAATTCAATAGGATGCTCCATACTGCAGAAAGGTGGCACTGATTACTTTATCTTCACAATCAGACACAACACAAGAACCTACTGCACGATGCAGATGCAATTTGTAGGTGTGTAGGTGCTTGAAGATGATTAGGACAATATTCTTTTGAGCAGATAGATTTCATTTATCATTTTTCAGGCATGGGTTCATGTTCTAATGAGGGCCACTTTTCACTGTTAGTTTATGCTGTGTGATAATAAAAAAAGGACTGCAGACTCCATTTGGTCCCCATTGTCAAAGGTCCTGAAAGGTTCAGGACAGGTAGAAAGCATCACCTCAGTCTTGTCTGTCGAATGTGAATTTAGTTCAGTCCTGCTTGCTGCAGGTAGTTGTTAATGCTATTCTGCCCAATGATCAATTTCCTTTCATGGCTGCAGTACATAAAAGAGGATGGATGTTATCTGTTTCAGTTTGCAGCAAATCACAAAACCACTGGTATGATATCTGGAATGTTTTACTATTATCATTACATTAATAATAATACTTATTATTACTATTATTACCATTATTATTATTATTATTATTATTATTATTATTATTATTATTATTATTATTGTTGTTGTGAATTACTATCATTTAAAGTAGCCAAGGTTCTAGCTTTGTTTCTATGGCATCTATGACACAGCGATTGTGCAAGGAAGGATAACAAAAGATGAGGGGATGGGGACAGGGGGTGCTGCTGTGTTAATTAGAACTAATGTTCTATTTAGTAAAGGAAAAACACAGGGTAATGTCATGCACTCACACACATCCCCAAATAAATAAAAAAGAAGTCGACACAGAACTGTATCAGTTCCTTTTGTATCTTTCGAGGTTTGATGTATCGTCACTCATCCTTCCTTTATCTTTACTAGTGACATGTACATTTTCCCTCACGTTGTTCCAATTACCCAGCTGTTAGATGCCTTGATTGATACATGGTAGCAGATCTATTGGTGTGTGTGTGCTCACTGTGTCAGCACAGGCTAATTACCAAATCTCCAGATGAATGTCAGTGTGCGTCACAGTCAGGGCGAAGCATCGCATCAGCAGCAGCAGTAGAAAGTATACCTGAGATAGATCAAGATGCCAACAGGCCTCGTTAACCTCCACTTCTGCTCGAGGTAGTGTGTGTACGTGCGTCTATGGGTGTGTGGCGATGCAAAGAAACTTCACACGTGTAATTGGAGACTAAGCCACTTACCCATCGACAGGGACTGGAGTTGCTGCGGGTGTAATTTTCATAGGGAGTTTTCATACTGCTCACAGCAATATAACAACAAGCAGGTGTGTTTTGGGTGATTGGATTCAGGGAGGAGTGGTGTTTGAAATAAGATGAGCTCTGCCTTCAGTCACACAATTTACCAGAGTTCTGAGTCACACACATTTCCAGGTGGACTTCATGTGAAACTTCACAGAACATCGTCAAATAAGAATGCGTCTTTGAGATGTTTTTCTCCCTATGATACTTTTCTCCCTATGTATTCTTAGGAGGTGAGCAGGATAAATTGTTGAGATTGTAATTTACATTTATCCATAACTTTGAGTACTGTTTTGTTTTATTTGCTTACATATTATTTCAACAAATGTTATACCATAAATCATACCGTATCATTCTGTAATACAATACAGCATATAATCTTGTGTCCGTCAATGTGTTGTTTCATATTGTACCAGATTACAGGATGCCGCATTGTGTCTTCTTATAAGGCATGGTAAAAAAAAAAAAAAAAACTGTGTTGGTATTGTATAACTGTTTGTGTTATATACAATTAGGCTGTTTTTTTTTTCACTAATTGATTTTTGGCTGACAGTGGCTGATGAGGGCAAATGTCCTACAATGGCTCGATGCAGTTCAATAAGAGGAATACACCTGTAAGAGCTGGAACGTGCTGCAAGTCAGTAATAAAACAATGCCCAGGACAATCCAAACTCAGAAAACACCTACAAGAGCAGAAACACAGCATAACCAAGTACATCGACAGAAATGCTCCAGGCCAAGAGAGGGGTGTAGTGTGAAAGAGTGTATAAGAAGACAAAGAGAGACTATGCTCAAATCATCCACTCCTAAATTTGTATAGAAAATGCTCTCTGCCAAGTGAGAGGAAGATTATAGGAATGCTGCACAACCTTATCATGTTCTTTTTTCCTTTTACTATTAAAGGTATGAAACATAGGAGTTCTTTGTTAATGTTGGCTCTCAGATGCTTCTTTTTCCTACATCAATAAACAAAGTGCATAATGAGGAACAAAATAAAAGTTGATAAATGAATGGCACGTTTTTTTTTAGCCTTTTTGGACAGATATTAAAATTAAATCAAATCATTCACCTCAGTTTGGACCCGATGACACTGATACCATTCTAAGGAGGACCTCCTGGATAATGTGTGCAAGTAGTATGATGTACTTTTACATTTTACTTTTTGAGTGTAGCTTGAGAACAGATTACTCAGAGAGTGGATAGTACAGTTTTATTTAACAAATTCTGTGCATTCATGTTGGAAAAAGCGGCATCTTAATGCCAACGTTAATGCAAGACACCTTCATTTCACTCTTTTTATGGTAGAAGGAAAACAGAAACATGATAAAGTTTCCTTAAAACTGACTTGCATTTATTCAGCGAGTCTCTCTCTTTTTTTTTCTTTTGAATTTGATTAGATGAGCGAAGCCAGATACATTGCTACTCTGTATCGGATGATTAGGCTGTTTGAGGCTTGAGAGATTTGAACTAGTTAGTTTGCGTCACACTTACAAATTATGTGTTTAAGTAGCCTTCCTCTGCCGAATTTTGGAGGCAGCGGCGCCCTAAGACCCCCTATTGACAAACTGCCTGTCCTAACTCTTCTTATTTATCACTAACTGATCTCAAGTCTCAAGATTTTTAGATCTTTAAGAAAGTTTATCCAACATGGCCAATGTGTTAGAAGTTTACTAATTTCTCCTTAAAATATGTTCCCTTTCAAAAGTCAATTATGACCTGAATTCCAAGTGATAAAAACTTTACTGATGAAAACTTTCCCAGGTTAAATGTTCAGTTAACAACTTATGACAAAATTCTTTGCTTCCTCATGATCATTAACCAACAATTAAGATGCTTCCTTTTGATCGTTCCTAGAAATGCATGCATTACAGCCTATCAATACAACCCATCAAGGATAAAAACTAACTCAGAAATTACTTATTACTATTAAACTGATTTAGAAATTGGAATACCTACATCTCACTATTTAAAAAAATTCATGTTTTACAAAAATGTAATACTACTGTTATTATAGTTGCTAGTTGCTGCCCAACAGCACCAGTGGGAGACATCTCTGAGTCCATGTCAGGAGTGAATAACAGCTCTTGCTTTAAAGCTGAATATGTGAAGCACCTAAAACTGTGAAAACCTCACCTTGAACTGCAAGTATGAAAAAAAAAATCCTTGGTATCAATAAAACTTGTGCCTAAATAACTTTAAATTGAAAATGCAGTATTTTTTTCTACCAAAGATATGAATTTTACAAATGAAATACATATTGGGTCTTCATGCTATTTTCTTGCATAAACAATACATTTTATTTCATAAAGTATGCAGTAAAAACATGTCCTTTTATCATTGATGTGTACATAAAATGAAAAGCAGGAGTAATTTCTGATCATTTGGATAGAAAATCAACAAGAGAGGTGTGATGCTGTCAGTAAGTTAAGATGAGAGAGAGGTGAAGCTAATTGGTTACTAATTATACAGTAAATTGTGTAATCAAGCTTTCAGTTAATTAGTTGATGCTTGCACAGCAGTCTTCAGGAAGTTTTTTCTTGATTCAGGGTTAAAGAGGAGTTGTGGGTGTAGTGTTAAACTGAGAGAAAAAGTGGGGAAGAACAGCAGTGTATGTTATATTAAGTATCAGTTCAGCTGTACACGTGCCTTTATATGACAAGAGCCAGCAGGTGCTGCAGCCTGTTGCTATGGTATCACACACGTACATTTCTGGCCTCAATCTACTTGTGGTTTGGCAAACTTTATCTAATAAAACTAGAAGATAAAATGTTGGGGAAAGCAGAGAATTCTAACACTTCTCAGAGCCCCTGCACAAAAACAGAATGTATGTGTGCAGAACAAATTAATAATTGCACTCACTTTCAGCACAAGCATACAATTAATGTGTCCGAACATGACTCAAACTTTATCAAATGATATGTCAAACTTAAAATTAAGTGCTGGACAAAATCTTTCGGCAGCTGAATCTCTCCTTTACCCCACAGACCCCTGTGAAACTTACTGAATGAAAAAAAAGAAATTAGATGACAATCAAATCACCTATCAACACTTACCATTGATGTGCTTTCTTCAGTTCTAACATGTATTCCGAAAAGTCAATATAACCGTGATATAAATCACATTTATATTGATCCTGATTGTTAACTGCTAGTATTTTACCCACAATTTGTTTTTACTTTGCTCAAAAGATACCAGTGTCGGGAGTAACCGTGTGAGAAATAATGGCATTACTAACGCCGTTACTTCTCACGCCGCTCGTTTTCCCAGTAGCGGGTAATCTAATTAATTACTTTCACATGCATGACAACGCCGTTACCATAACTGACAGTGAAATGTGGCGAGTTACTTTGCACTGATGTCAAGCAGTTGTTATCTGACCTGCCTCACCCAGCCAGACACAGGCAGGAGCTGCACTGTTTTTTTTTGTTGTTTTTTTGGGGGGCATTTTGTACCTTTATTGATAGGAGAGAAACAGTGGATAGGCTTGTGAAAGGGGGAGAGAGAGCAGGGGAAGACACTCTGCAAACTGGTCACAGGCGGGATTTGAACCTGGACCGGCAGAAGCACGTACATGGGGTGCTAACCACTACGCCAAACCAGCACCCCAGGAGCTGCACTGTTGACAGACACAGAAGAGAACGTGATGCCAGAGTTGCCAGGTTCGCTTATTATAAGCGACTTTCAGCTTCTTCTTTTTCTGACTTGCATGTCTATGTTGGGAGCTGTGGGTTGCACTTTTTTGGGCTTGTAATAATAGTGCAGTTTCTCATTTGGGCTTGTTGTGCCCCAAACCCAGGAGGGATCTGGTGCATGATCTACCATCAATACAAACCAAATTCAGAGGTTATTAAATTATTTTATCTCACCCTAACACAAATGTAAAATCACAACAAAAGGCGTTTCTACCTAAAATCAATCCTTATAGCCAGATTTAAATTGATTTCTAATTTAATTACCACTTTTGTTGTCATAATAAAGCTGTAGAGGGGTAAGATAAAAGCCTGACATGTAAGTTTGGTTACAAAAGTCAAGGTTAGACAGACAATTTAGCAATAACAGAGGTCTAAATAACAGCAGCCCCTCTCTTCACTTCTGTATAAATAAAAGAATGTTCCACCTCTAAACAAACTGATGTTTAATAAATGAATTACGAGACAAAAAAGAAGAAATATGACTTTGAAATTAATATGTAACGTGGATAAAAATTAAAACTTCATGTAGGTTTCTCTCTTTAAAAATGCTTATTTCAATTGCAAAACCTGGTCTGTGGAGTTACAACTGCTGTTTTCAGGATGGAAATACAAGAAGTAAAAGGCAAGAACACACATGTGAAGTGTACATTATGTCCTGAAACAAAATGTGTGTCTATTTTAAATAAATCTAAAAGCTAGTGAGGAAAAACACAGAGAACTCTGCTAACGATGTAAGCGCTGCTGCAGCAGGCAGGTAACAACATGGAGGGAGAGAGAGATGAAAACACAGAGTTGAAGCAGCAAAAGCTTTTAACCTGGTAACTAATAACTAGGGCTGTCACTGTAGTGCATTAATTAGATTAATTAATTACACTGCAAATTAATGCATTAAAAAAATTAATCACGATTAATCGAAGCACACAAACATTTTGATATTGGCCAGCTGGAGGACCCGTACATAGCAGTGGCACATCACTTCACACATGCGTCGCTAGTCAAACCAAACAAGGCTGAGGTGACGACAGGAATGGCATATTTGAGACTCCGCTTTATTTTATATTTGAATTAACTTATCTATATTTGTACTGCATTCTTTAATAATGCACCAGGCCTAACTGGATGTCCTCCAACTTTTTCTTGTTTTAAAATTGTATTTATGAAACACACTTAAAGTGTAATTTGAGTTGCCTGATTGAGCTTAGAATTTTCTGGACAAGATCCTGTGACTTAGGTTTTATTCAATCACCGATAAAAATGTAGATTTACAAATCTTATCTTCTTAGTGTATTCATTTGATTAATCATCCACTACAATTTTGTAATATCCTAGAATTCAAATTCTTTATTTGGGTACTTTAAGCAGATATGAGATTAAAATGCGATTAATCAGATTAATTAATTACAAATCCTGTAATTAATTAGATTAATTTTTTTAATCCCCTGACAGCACTACTAATAACATTTATGAATAGGTAATTCCATTGGTAATTCAAATACTTTTTGGGAAAGTAACTAGTAACTATAACTAGTAACTTATTTAAAGTAACATGCCCAACACTGAAAGATACAGTATGATAGGGTATCTGTTTGACTCTCTTATTAAGGATGTGTAATGCTCAGTATTCATGTTTTATTTGAAATGGTGAATCAGTGGATCAATCCTGTACAACAGTCTGTCCTCTTAAGAGTTTTTAATGTTTCTAAATCACAGAGTTCAGTTCATTTTCCGAATTAACTAAAAACTCCCACAGCTGTTTTTTCACACCTTCAGATCAGTTGCTTCAAAAAGTGCAAAAAATAAAGTTTCTTTGAATTGTTTTATGACAAGGTAGTAATTTTTGAGCCAACTAAATCCCATGAAGAAGGCGAGTTTTTATCCTGCAATAACTTGCTTTCACAGGGGTCACATGTCCTATGAAAAAATATACAGATGAACATATTAATCAGTGTTTGACACACCAGACAATAAAAATGCACTTGAACTCGGTGCATTAAGAGAATGAGACTTTAATGCTTGTGGAAGTCTGTGATGGACTGTGGGACATCAGATAGCATGGTATACTTATTACACCATAACACCTGTTAGAGCGTCCACAAAGCAGCTTTCAAACAGATAAATTCTCCTGCTTGCTGGACAAAATTCTGGGAACTAAACATGGGGTCGAACCAGTTTTTGTACTTTGTCATCAGCCTTCCTGCCTGGTAGCCATTAAATAATTATTAGTACTGCTGCTGCATTTACTACTACAGCATATGTAATGAAGCCAGTGTAGTGTGTTTCTAATCTTCCTGTTTGTAACAGTTGCTATTGATTGGGTGCACCACCCCTGGAGTTGACCTGAGACCTACGTTTACAGGCACGCAGAGAACAGTTGCTGTGTTCATATGTATTTTTAAACAAGACATGCCAAACAAGAAATGCCAATCTGGAACCACTCTCCCAAACAATCTAGATGTGAATATCACATTGTTGTTTCACCAAGATCCATGAATGTCATCACTTTTGTCACTCATCTACTTCACTAACCAAAGCAGAAACGTTTTTCTTTCATTCCTTCCTGTTACAAATCAGTCTAAAGCTGCCTACACAATGAACACGACTTGGCAACCTGGACGACAACTCTACATGTAGAGTCAATATACATCCGCAATGGGGCAGGGTTAACCCTCATGAGACGCGCTCTGGGCAACCGCATTACTTGTCACAAAAATTTGAACTCTTCAGGCAATATCTGGTGTGGCTGTGTGAAAACACCCGTGACGGACTGTTTTTATTTCGGTTCACAGAGTGACAATCCATGTTGTGGTGGGAAACCTCAGTTGGTGAGGACATTAGCTCTGCCTAGATGGGACTGCAGAGAACTTACAGCCGTTGCAGCTGCAGGGCCAGCAGGTGTGGAGTTTTGTGGCTGATTCATGAGTGAAAAAGATACAGTTGAAAATATGTCAGCTAATTCATACTATTATATGACCGTGGTGAAACTCAAGGGGAAGTGACGTCACTGAGGTATTCATGGACAGGCAACGCTGTTTGGGTGGATAACGAGATTTCAGTCACAAAGTTGCAACTGGTGTAAAAGCAGCTTCAGATTTCCCTTTTTTCTATCACTGGTGGTATATGTGTGTGTTTATTGCATGGCCAGCGATTTCAATCACATGAAAAACAGCACATCATGCTTCCACTTGTGTGTTGTTTGATCATTAGTAAAAATACAGGTTTCATTTTTAGAACTTTCACTTTCAGTGTACGTAACATTAGAGTTAGTGGTCAGAATACTGAATGCTGTGAATACAAAGTCGGTGCCCCTCCCCTACTGGTACTAATGGAAAGCGTACAGGAAGTGTTACAAAAAAAAACAAAAAAAACAAACAAAGTCTGACACTGCCAGCTTGCCTTTCACTTTTATTTTCTTGGCTTGCTTGGAACCTCACCAGAGGTAATAGTAGGATTTTCAATGGAAAACCCAAAAAACAGAGTGAAGTTTGTATGGTCTTTTTCTTTTCTTTGTTTTTGAGCAAAAAAGAGTTTACAAAAAGGCATGTTATCCATCAAGAAAATATTTTTTAAATCATGAAAAATTAAAGATATGCATCAACAGACTGGATTTCTTTATCATCAGACTTCTGTGTCCTAAAATAATGTTTATTTCTTTTTTTATTGGGATGAGGAGCAGTCTTGTCACTCATCTGCTCTATGAAAGTACAGAAGTACTTAGATCTGAAATAAAAAAAAGACTTAAATCCAAATAACCAGAATAACATGAATGCATTTCGTTTATAACATGCCCCCCAATATTTTCACTATTTTTGCTTGACAAACACTGTATTCAATTATAAAACACACTCAAATTTTGTCCAAACCTTACTCTTTCAGACAACTTAAAAAATTACCTTTGTTGGTGTGATTAGATCCTGGTGCAGACAGAGGCTGATTGGACTGCTGGGATTGCTGCCACCTGAGAGCCTGCAATGAGGAGGCTACAAATATCAGCTGCTGAAACCTGCTCATTCTCTCCAGATCCAGCCACCCTCAGTGAAGCAGCCTGCAGCCAGTTGTCTTTGTGCTTTGTGATAGACTTTGAGAGTGCTTTTGTGTTAGGGGCGGGCAGCCCAATTTGTTAAGAGTTTTTGTGTTAATCGTTTTTGTTATTATAGGAACCCAAGTTTAGAGTTTGTGTATTAAATTACAATTTTATGTTACTGGGAATTTTATGTTACCTTTGTTTGCTCTACTTGGAAAAATAAACCTTGTTGTACACCTTTGAGAAGTTGACCAGGCTGGCTTCATTGAGAGTGACTGAGTCCAGAGCAATATCATGTTATGTTCATGGTTCCCCTAGACTGGGGACATAACAGCTGGTTTGGCGGAGTGGTTGGCAGCCGGGCACCCAGCTCTTGCCCCCTTTCACGGGCCTATCCACTGTCTCTCTCCTATCAATGAAGGCACAAAGTGCCCAAAAATTACATTAAAAAAAATTACCTTTATTCAAAGTTTCAGTCAATGACATGTCAGTATTTTCACAACAAAACACAATTAGCCATCTCAAACAGATGCAAAGAGACCTTTTCCATGCATTTGCAATTACTTGATTTCTGCATGCTCAGTAGTAACCAGTGTTGTGTGTAACACGTTACAAAGTAAAGTAACTACTTTTTCGGGTAATAAGTTAAGTAACGCACTACAACTGAAAATGTAATAACGAAACGTAGTTTCCTTTTTATTGCGGCACATTACTTTCCCACAGACAGATCTGACACCGAAGAAACCTTCTCAGCTGCCCGCATTAGTCCACTCATTATAAGCTTCTAAAGGCCACAAATCTCATGAGTCAAGGCTGCGGGTCGCAGTTTTTTGGGCTTTTATTTCTAAATGTGAAGTTGCTTCTGGGGCCTATGTCTGCGTGAATCCCCCTGATTATATTCCAGGTCCTAACAACAAAGCAAAGCACGAGTGCGGTAGGCAGTTTGTCCACTTCCTCATTTCCTGGTTATCGTGCACGTCCCCAAACAAACTCGCACACATAGTGCATGCGCCAGAGCAAAAGTTGCCAGGTCTGCTTATTATAAGCGACGTTCTTCTTTTTGAATAGATGCTTAGCACTGTGATATTGAAATGTTATGTCGACAAAAATTAACACACTGTATGTAGATTTCTGTTTTTAAAATCCAATATATCACATTTGGAAAGGAAATAGCTGGAGGTTGCTTATTTTGGGCATGTTTTTATCGACCTGGTTGCTTATTTCAGAAGTAAAATGTGAAAACAATGGACAGGAGCTCTCATTCCACAGAGTATATGACATGATTTTGTAAAATGAAGAGCACAAAAGAAATAACTGCTATGTTCTCTGTACTAGAGCTTTTTGTAGGCTTTTCACATTTAGGAACAGATATGGGATTCTGTCCAAAGTCGTCCAAAGTCGTCCAATCTAAAAGTAACATAGAAGTAACGAGTAACGTGAAAAGTTACTTTTCAAAGAGGGTAACCAAGTAAAGTAGTGAGTTCGTTTTTTATGTAGTAACGAATAACAAGCAAACTTCTTTTTAAAAGTAACTTCCCCAACACTGGTCGTAGTGTAACGACCAAGCCGAGAGCAGCTATTAACATGCTGATGTCCTCAACCAATCACAGCACAGCTGTTTTGCATCCCTTGCTCACAAAATGGCAGCGCACTGTGTTTGCCAGTGAATGGTAACACTGGAAAATTAAATGATGATCCACAAAGTTAAAGGTCACAATACCTTCTACAATTATGTTATTTTTGTAAAAATATGTAAGAATTAAAGAACTATGTAGATTTTTTAGAAATTTAGTCTGCAAAAGAGTATTACTGAATGAAGAATTTACTCTCTTTGCAAACTCAGTTTGTGGCTCCTTATCTATAGTTTAGTGCCATGTGTGGCATTAAATGGAAAACTTTACCAATGAATTAGGTCAAGTGTACTTGGTAGGACACATCCTAATCTAATCTTCAGTGTCCTTAGTGCTTCTCACTGATTTTTTTTTTCTCAAATGCAATCTCACCTCCTGTGATCCACTCTGGGCCGAATACCAAAGCCTCTTTGGAGCATTAGTCCATCTTCTATGCCATATTTAGGCATGAGTAAATCCAGCGCTGCTGTGGTGACATGATGATATGAATGACAGCGCTCATTGTCAAGTCACATGGGGAAAAGAAACACCAGAACAAGGCTAATTCACTGCCAGTCAAAGTGGGAGTGTGCAGGGCACACTTCTCTGCACCCTGCAGGCAGAGTTGAAGCGGCCAATCCCAAAGACGCCTCAGGCACGTGCCGAGCAAAAGAAAAATTGTGGACATAGACACACCACCATACCGACACATTGTTGCCCCACCATACTTAAACTGTGTATTCACAACTACTACGTAAAAAAATTGAAACCCCTGTTATTGAATGGTGATAGATGCTGCTGACAGACTATTAATGTGTGGTAAAAATACATGCTTTTATGCGGCTTCCCGGTTTCGGCGCTTTTGCGTCCAGTGGAATTTGGGGGTAAGACTGTCAGGACAAAGGCTCCGCTGCACCTCCCTTTCTTCGTTGTGACTACTTACAAACAAACACAAAATATCAGCTCGTCAGTGTTCATGGGTTCACACCTTGCTCATTCTGTTAAAGCCCTAAATATTCCTGCACCGAGGCTGAGGCATTTAGAATTGGAACCATCGGTTTTGTGTCATCGTTCATATTAGTCTTTGTCTCCTTGTTACTTCTCACGACACTCACTTGCAGCTCTCTGTGTGCGTATGCGCGAGCAGCCCTGCCTAGCGCCCCAAAGATTGAGTGACTAGGAGGTCTTACTCTGCTATAGAATTCTGCTATAGAATCAATGTGCCCCGGTGTTAAGAAAGAAGGACAGAGCAAGCCATCTTCTCATCCAGTCTGTTTGGTAGAAAGAGAGGAGGAAAACAAATATGCATGTACGTGTCAATTTACCGAGGTCGGCAAACTTACCAAGGGCGTTTTTATTTATTGTGGGGTTAACTGATTTATTGATTATTGTGACAGGCCCATGCAGGACACATCGTCCTTCAGTCACAGGGTGAGCAGAAGCCAACATACTGCCCAGCAGGATCCAGAAACTCCCGCAGTATCCATCTTCAACACATGGCAGAACAAAGCCACTGATGTCTCTATGCACCAGGAGACAAAACTTTGGAATGGAAGGCACCAGTAACACCCCCTGGACAAGAGACAGCAGAAAACCATTTATTTTATATCACTGATGGCAGTCTCTGGAGTGCTTTTTATTCTTGTTTTAAAAATCACTGATCCAGTAACATCCAGTCCAAATTATTTTCCTAAGATATATATTTGTAAATAACCCTGTGTTTCTAGTAAATATAATAACAAAACCAGTTTTATTTTTAAAAGAAACTCTTATTTTTATACAGTCAAATGTTTTAATTATATACTAATAAACATTGGTAGCAAGAGAGCAAAATTTACTCTTTTTCTTATCTTCTCCTCAGGGGTCCATTGTCTGCCCGGTAAATGTGCATTTTTTATAGTGTGTTTTTAAGACAGGTTGGTTCCAGGCAAGGATGGTGGGCCATGCAGGTCTGGGGAGGGGGGTTCCTGGTTTCTTCCCCAGAGTACCTTAGTTAAACAGAGAGACACACAGAATCAATATTTGTGTGAAGACAAGAAGAATCATAAATACAAGAAACTGATTACACTCAATCAACTACATGGTAAAACACTTCAATCTATGGTCTACGATTTGGAAGCTTGGTATATCTTAAAGGAGACATATCATGCTGATGCATGATTTAATACTTACATATAATATAATAAATTTGAAAATAAGACCTTACACCCCCTTAATTTTCAAAAAATGATATTGTATTTTTTCTGATATCCTAGAACGAGATTTGATGCCTCTGAAAATAGGTCATTGCAAGATGTCCACGAGATTTAAATCGTCGTGACGACACGAGCTACCTTTCTTTTTATTGGAGTAATCTGATAAAACACTTCCTCCTCTGCGATGTCCGTTAGCCACAAAACCATCACCGAGGAACACATCCACCAGCAGCAGTATATAGCTCCCTAGCTCACACTCACTCATTACCAGCTCTGGCCTGTAGGGGGACTCATTACACGGTAGCTGCTTTGAGCCTGCCGGAAAATACAGTAGAAGAAGAAGGACAGGCTGGCTCTACCCCCGATAGAACTGACCAATCAGAGCACAAAGGGCTGTGACGTTGCGAGGTAACTGTAGGTCATCCTGAGATCCGAGTGGTTCAATGAGAGCTTGATAATGGCCTAAAATGAAGATTTTGAGAACGCTATTGTGGGGCAATGAAGGAACTAAATGACTTGTACTGAGGGCAGAAATGCTTTACAGGCGTCCTCGTCTGGCATAGTGAAAAGGAGAAACAAGCATGATATGTCTCCTTTCATAACACTGTTTATAAGGCCGTTATGGTCCTATGGTCCGATCTACGCAATATAAAGACCAAAAAGAATGAAAAAAATCCATTCAGTATATCCGCTGCAGAGCTGGAGAAGACCAGTACTGAAACCGGGAGGCCATTTCTGTTACCCTCCACATCGAAGAGAAGGAAACGAAAAAGTTTCGTGGAAAAGGCTAAAGTAAGGAAGAAATATATACATATATGGGCCATTCTACTGAATTTGT
The DNA here is from genome assembly GCA_036419115.1 of Scarus forsteni. Taxonomy (NCBI): domain Eukaryota; kingdom Metazoa; phylum Chordata; class Actinopteri; order Labriformes; family Labridae; genus Scarus; species Scarus forsteni. Next base: position 2,107,770 of record JAZDUH010000137.1, on the reverse strand, counting down.
CCAAACTGTGGTCCCACACTAAAAAAACTATGTAACAAAACAATTAAGAATTCAGACTTTACATATTTGGTAAGATTCTGTTATGATCTATTTAACACACAAGACAGCAAATAGATAGAAATAAGCTAAATATATACAAAATCATCATTTATAGTGTACTTTCTTTCGGGAAGTGGTTGTCTCAACCCCTAAGCCCTAAATTTAGACCTATGAAAATAATACTAAAAACAATTTTGTATTTTTTTTCAATGATGTTTTTTAAAATATCTTGTTGATTTCTTTTAAACAGCATTGAAAAGATTTTGATGTATTGCGGGTTTATTTTTTTAATTTAAAAAGATCATTCAAAAAAATGCTGTCCCACGCTTTCATGTCACACCCGAAACACAAATAGTTTTACCACATAGGTTGAGCCTGGTTTTAGCCACACCCCTGCATTTTTGACCAGGCAGAGACTCAGCATCCCTCTACCTCATGGCATCATGGCAAGTAGTTACCTCTCATCATTTTGGAGTAAACGTGTTCCAAAATCTGAAAATCTGTCGGGAACATTTTTAATTGTCACTACCAAACACATATTTTCTGCAATTAGGTAAACTTTTGGAGGTTTAATGCAACACATTATGTTTTTATGGGTGTACACCTGTTCAAACATCCATTTGCTGGCCATGTGCTTTGTAACTTTTTTTAGTTATTAGCTAAAATAAGCTAAAATTGTCACAACCGAAACATATGGTAGAGTTTCGGTTGTGACAACATGTAATGGTTCACTCACTTAAGTCAATGTTTGATCATTATTACCTCTTAAAACCATGGATGTATTATAAGAACTGGATAGCGTGGCTCCGCCTTCTACCATGGAACGGATTTGAAGCCAGAATATCTTCCGTCAGGGCGCCGCCATTGTGCAACCAGTAGAGAATTTGGGCCATAATCCGGACGCAGCTGTCGTAAATGGTCGCAACACAACTCAGCATACGCCGTACACAATCACTGTGAAGCTGCCGTAAACCGCGGTCATTTTTAAACTCTAATAACTAATAAAAAATAAACTTTTCAGAAAAAAGAGGACTTGGAAAACACGCAGCCCAATAATACTTTCATATCACCACAGCATACGGATGGGAGAAATATTTCTACGAGGTGTAATAATTTTTTGAAGTTTCACTTCGGCCCGTCCAGATGAATGAGGGAGACAGATTTTTGACCTATACTGCAGCCAGTCACCAGGGGAAGCAGTTTTTGTGGCGGCTTCAATTTTAGCCTAGCATCATGGCTTCCATGTTTTTTACAGTCTATGCTTAAAACATGTAGATAATGCTGATTCATGTTTTATATTATAAAACATCAGGAGAAATGAAAAAAACACCAATATGGCAAAACAAAATATTTGAAAAACTAGACTTTTAGCCCAAGGGTGTCGACTACATTATTCTTAAGAAGTTGTTTGTTTTGTTTTAAGTTCATTAAAGTTCTTGCATAACACTTTCTGGTGTGTGTATTTTTTTTTTTTAAAAAAAGGTGTTTTAAAGGGACTGTGAGGAGTTTCTAAATAATTACAAAAAGTCTCACTTTTAGGTATTTGCCTGATGGAAATACACACTTTAAGATGAGTTTTATAGCATCAAGGTAGGTTATCTATAAATGCTATTCCTTAGCCTTCCGGTCGGGTCGGGTCGGACCGGGCTGGACTGGCCTGGATACTCAACTTCAGGAACAAGACAAATAAAACTAGAGCAGATTTATATTATTCTGACACGTCTTAGAGCACCAAGCTGTAAGTAGTGATATATAGCCAGCTACAAAACTACGATACTAAGTTTTCCAAAAATTGCTTGTTGTCACACATCAAAAACTACCGCTACGTAACTAGAAAGAGATACATTACCTCATCGCTTTGCATCCTGTAAGTTGTTGAAAAAGGAAGTTGTAAGGCAATGCAGAGCAATGCAGAGTTCTGAACAAGGTCCGAGTTTCATTCATTTAGCATCACAACAAACACACGCTTTGGCTTGTGGTGCGTTACAGTTGTAGTCGGAAGTTGGAATTTCTGAGTAGGAGACTACAACTGAAATGTCCCCCGAAGTGGAAATTTCCTGCTGGGAACTCAGTGAAACCTCGCCACCCCGAGTTGACAATCGAAGGTGGATGCCCCCAGTGTGAACAGTTATTTAGCTCCTGTAATAATAAATTTATTTGCACTTCTGACTGGGGTGTGTTGCTCGAGATCAGCTGTATACAGGGGCTGCGGTTGAATAGTCCTTTTTGCTTAGGAAGATTCCTAACGGAGTGAAATGAACCGGAAGTAGTTCGTGATTAGAGCTGTTCGAATAGTTTAAATGCATGGGAAAGGCGGCTCAATGCTTCCTTTATTATCTCCTTTAGCATAGGATACACCGGACCATCCTTTACGAAAGGAGAGGAGATTATTCTGTCCCACAATTCACCGCAGCAACAGCTTTTATAAACAGCGCGTGTTCCGACTGCTTCAGAAATCAACTGAATAATGACGAACAAATCCCTCAGACCATGTGAGTTCCCACTGCTGTTCATCCTTTCTAAAGTTTACCAAAACCTGCCTTAAAGGAATATTACACCCAAAGAATGATATGCCTTAATTTTCTACTCACCCTCATGCTGAGCAACACTCTGGAGCACTTCTTTGATGTCTCAAATGCAGCTGGAGGTCCGGGGTGATTTTCGCTGTCAACAAACGTCCATCTAACAGGGGCAGCGAACCCGAAGAAAAAGGTCCATAAAAGTCCACAAAAAGCGTGCTTATTTTCCTTCATACTGCTCGTCCGCTGTAATCCAAGTGTCCTGAGCGGTGCGTCCATAATTAATTAAAGCGAGGTCATTTAGTAAATTTTTGAGCCTAAACAGTGCTATATCGTACTTCCGCAGAACTGCGTCTCGCGCTCCTGCACTCGTAAAGACCAATCGGCGGCTTGCGTAGTCAGGGAAGCGTCGTGCGTACTGATTCTCCGAAGAGAGCAGGATATGAGACATTTGATGTTGATTATGTTTTAAACATGGTTCAATATTAATCATTTGTACACCATTAGATTGCGGTCTTAACAATGTATGCCTTTCTTTCCTTCAGTTCATTTATTTTCATGCACTGATTGGTGTTCATGTTGATAATGAGAGGACAGATTTATTTAAATCCTCACTTCCAACATGGGTTATGCAGATGTAATTTTTACCAGGTTATTATGTTCAATGTTGTCTGAAAGGAACAACATTGTCATGATTAATGAGCACTTCAATGATGCGTCTTTTGTAGTCCACCTTCAGAAAATTGTAGTTTCACCGCAGCAGTAACATCCGCCGTCACATGATGACGAAGCGTAGTGAAAGTGTAGTCGGATTCTCTCTGTATGGTAGTATTCCTTTCCTAAGTCCTTCTGAATTCTCCTTTCTCCTTTCCTTAACCTCATGACATTTTCCATCAGGGTTAAGGAAAAGTAGATAGTAAAGGAGGTGACTATTCGACCGCAGCCATAGTATTGTTACACTCATATTTACAGAAATGCTGCCATAGTGATTATCACGTTCTTCATACAACAACGCAGGGCATGCTAACAACAGCTAACAATAGCCTGGTAGATGGGCATGTTTTTTTCCGACTTCAACTTGAACGCCGATAAGTCAGAGATGATGTCACTCCTAGTCCCTAGGTTACTGGAGCGCAGCATTACGACAGTCGCTGCGCGTGCTCATGGGTAGCAGAGTCTTAATGTGGCCAGTAATAGATTCTCCTCTTAGCACCTTTAAAAGCAATATCTTCAGAATGTTCAATTATAACTAGGGATGTGCGCGACTAGTCGTTTAATCGTTTAACCGCCTACTTATTTATTAATCGTTTAGTATTTTACTAGTCGGTTAAAAGCTACATTAAGCATCATGTATCTTGTTCTTCACGCCTCTGCGCATAGCTGTCAAGTCTCCCGTTTTGGCCGGGAAACTACCGTATTTTACCCCTCTTTCCCGCCGTCCTCCCGTATTAATATTTTCCCGTAATTCTCCCGTATTAAAAAAACATTCCTCTGCCTCTGCTCCTTACTGAACACTGTCACTCATCTGGCGAGAAATGCCACCTGCAGTAGCATGCATGTTTGTTTTCCTCCTCTTTTACTACCAAAGAGGCTGAATGACAAGATGCCTCACTACGTCTATCTTTCTAAACACCGGGGTGCATCGGTTCTATAGCGGATTTAGCGGAATAATAGCTGAGTGAGCATCTGTCAAACATGCGATCTTTGGGGTGAAGCCAGGGGCCGCTCGCGATGTGCGGAGAGAGAGCTGAAGTGAGCGTCCTGAGGAGTAACGAGGAAACAAACGCTAATATGAATGATAGCACAAAAGATACGGTTCTTAAGCCGGCTGCCACAGTGTGAGAATGTGTTGGTTTTAAACAGGATAAACAAGGTGTGAGCTCATGAACACCTACGAGCTGATATGTCGCATTTGTTTGAAAGTAGTGGCGACGAAGATGTGCAGGTGCAGCGGAGCCTTTGCCCTGACAGTCAACACTTACTGAGGTGTTTGGTCGGCAAAGAACATATAGATAAAAGCCCAAAATGAAGCGCTCACAGACAGTGTCGTTCGCTACATTGCAAAAGAAGTGCAGCCCTTCAATACAGCTGAAAAGCCAGCAGTTACAAACGTTTGACTGATAGTACGAATTGACTAGGAGAAAGTACATGTCACAATTCCTGAACTGTATAAACTCCATTTCATTTAGGCCAGGGTTTTTATTGTTGTGTGAGTTTTGTTTTTTCTTTACAGAGACAGGGTCTATTTTTTTTTGTTTTTGACTAGTATTATTATTTTTATTTACATGCAATTTTGCTAAAAGACAGGCCATTTCATTTTCATTGTTTTTTTCTCTTTTTTGTTTGTTAAATTTACAATATTTTTGTTCAATTTATTTTATTTAAAATATCCTGACCTTCCAATTACAGTTAAATATTCTTAAGAAATGAAAGTTTCTTGAATCGTGCACTAGTCTTAAGTGCCAGAGATTTCAGTGAAATTCTATTCTAGGCTACTATGTTGTAGGTTTGGAATTGTCATGCTGCTGCATCCAAGTTTCATACCAAAGCAGTATTTATAATAAATGTCATGCATTGCATTGGCAAAAGTATCAGAAATGTATTTCTCTTTAAATTGTTCAACTTTATTCAGTCAGTTGTTGTTACATCAATAGATTTTAAATTAACAGTTTCTCCTGAATGTTTGGGCTAAATAGTTCCTAAGTACACATTTGCATGTTAAACTTTTAACTTAATATGTGCATTAAATTGCGAGTTTTCTTGCTTATAGACTAGTCGACTAGTCGCAAATAAAATTTGAGACTAGTCGGTGGGGAAATTAGTCGAAATTCCCATCCCTAATTATAACTCATGTTTGACCCTCTAACTCCCAGCTCAACTGTTTGGCAGAACTCAATACATTCAGGAATGTTCAATGTGTAAAAAAAAAATCATTGTTTATTTGTGACAGAAAAAACTGCTTTAACTGCTTAAACTACTTTTTAATGTTACAGTAGATGCGTTGTGATGTTTGAGTAGGCTAATGCTGGCCTTCAAAGTAAATGTCATTTGATTGATTAGAAACATTTGTGTTCATAATATTCTCAATGTAAGACATGTTTGAAGTTAATATGAAGCAATAAGGTGGAGGGAATATGATACAACCTTGCAAACAAATAAATAGTGGTCACTAACAAAACAGTGCTGTCACAACCGAAACGGTGCTGTCACAACCGAAACACTGGGTGTTTTGTAAAAAATAAAGGATATTGAGTCATCAACTAACATTTTATGATGACTATTCTTTAAATGTATGTTCAATTTCATAACTCATTAACTCTGAGATCTATATAATCAGTGGAATTCATTTTACAAGAAAAGATTGGATTTTGATTTTGATGAGTCTTAGAAATTGAACTTTGAAAAATGTTTAAAATATCATTTTTATAGATTTTGTTGTAAAACCCTTCAAGAAAAAATTGTAAAAATATTCTTTAGAGGGGGCATGGAAGTGCAATATGAACAGATTAATATAATACCTTTTATTGCAGTGTGTTGCTATGTTTTGGTTGTGACACATTTTGGGAGAGGAAAAAACATTTCAAGAACAGGCAGAAATTAAAATATAAATATTGACTGCACTGTACAAGATATATGTACCTTAGATGTGGTACAACATATGTATGGACAAAATTTTGGGAAAAAAAACACTTAAAAAACACAAAAACACACTTGGACAAATTTGGTAGAATGGCCCATATATATATATACTGTTAGGAGGCAACACGACCTGGGGGGCGGGATCTTGGAACACGGAGGGGAGGGGTGAGTGAAGGTTTTCTCCTGTAACATAACTTTGGTATTTCCTGACAGCAAACTTTTTTGAGCTCCAGTCAGCATTGCCACACATCCACAGGTGCCCTCGGTGATAACAGAAATTAACAGAACGATAGAACTTGTGATGGGAATATAATTCTCAACTCTTAAATCTCTTAACAGGCAAAGCCACACAATAAAGCTTGACTCAGACCAAGGAGCAGACAGTGCTTAGACTCTCTGAACAGTTGCAGCTCTCTGAATTCATGGTGTTTCCTGTGATGTAGTTTGTCTCCAGGTAAATCTGGGATATTACAGGTAAGTAAGTTACATGAAACTCAAAAGGTCAGTAAAACAGCTGTCAGGGTCAAAAGAAAAGATCCCACTGCACTCTAATAAATAAAACACTGGGTCAACATAAAAAAATGTTAACGTTTTCCACTAGAATTTTTAAGTTGAGCCAATAGCTGGCAGAATTACATTAATTCAAAGCAATGTTTTGAGTATGTTGAATTACCGTTTAGTTCGCACTAAAACGCATTTCTAAGTAACATGAACTTAATAGTTGTCAACATAAATGCAAGTATTTAAGTTGATCCAACATGATGTTTTAAGTAAGGTGAAGAAGCTTTTTTGGCCACAATAAAACACATTTTTAAGTAACATGAACTTAAAAATTAAGTTGATCTCTGCAAGAGTGAAGTTAAGCCCTGTCCTATACTAAGGTTACTTTCTTGTGTTTCACAAGAGGGTAAGTTGCTCAAACCTCCAACCTTGGTTGTTTTGTGGGCGGGCCCCACCAAGAAGCAGCCCACCCACAAAACAGACAAGGTTAGAGTTTTGAGAGACTTAGCCTCCTGAGAAACAGGCTATCGTGATTCAATGCTGCACAAAGTCAGTTGGGTCTTTTTCTAGAGTTGGAGATTTTTGATGGGGTAACAAAGACTTCAGAAAGGACTTCAATTTAAAAAATATGAACAGACACCATAAATGTTTAGACTTTTTTCCAAATGATGTTAAGGCTTACCATATGCTGTGATGATCTTGAGGATAATTCTTTAGCCATACCAAGCTGAACCTTCCCCCCCAGAAATTAGGTGCAGCAACAAAGACTTGCCGTCTTTGTGAAGCAAGAAGCAGTTCAAATCGAATCATTACAACACAATCTGAGGAAGATGAAGGTGGTGTGTGTGCTTGAGTTTGAGGAGATGACAAACACCTTCTGAGGGGTTGTATTAGGAGTATTAAGAAGCATGGAGGAGATGTCAAAACATGGCAACCTGACAGCAGCTAAGGAACTCTTTCCTGGTGCTCAAAATGAACAAAAATTCAAACAGAAATTTTCTAATTTACAAGAACCATTTATTTAAATGAGCAATAGCACTAATTCCTTGAAAGTGAAAGCAGCAGCATTTGTAGGATACATTCTCCTGACACAAAGCATGTACTCAGAAGCTATAGGAGTATAGGAGGAGGAACAGTGTTATAAAAATTAAGTAAAACCCTGAACATGAATCACCATCCTTTGACTTGTAAATCCCCCTCAACAACGATGGTTGTGTGCCCATTACCAATGATGGCAATCTTCATCACTTGCATGGTAAGGTCTGCGTCAATCTCTCTCTCCACATCCTGGCAGAAGGAAATAAAAAGGTGTTAGGATCAGGGTTGCCACTCTTTCATTTAACTTATTTCCTTTTTTTAATGTGTCACTGTCTATTTAGATCTTTTAGTTTTTTTTATACCTTGAAATTATTTATTACACTTTTTCTTTTTTATAAATTTTTATCCCTGCATCCTTCTTTAATTTTTTTTAAGTTTTCTGGTCATTTTTATCCCCTTTTTTTCCCATCAATTTTCATCCCTTATCAAATTTTATCATTTTTATCATTTCTTTTTACATTATTTATCCTCTAACTTTTTTTTGTTTTATCCAATGTATTCTTCTAAAACCTTTTCTAGTCTTTTTTACCCACTTCTATCCCTTTTAATAACTTAAATCATATTTTAGCACTTTTTTTAACCTCTGTATCCTTTATGAAATCACCTTATAATTTTTGTCCTCTTTATAATGTACAAAAATATTCTGTATCATATTTTATCCTTTCCATCCTCCAATTGCCTACGATGCAGAGGAAAAAAAAATTCCAGGATAACCTAACCGTTTCCAGGACATTTGACCTTTTTTCTCAATTTTTATAAGTTTGCAATTACTGGAACATTGGTCAATAATTTTTCAGGGTTTCCAGGATGCATCGGATCCCTGAGGATGTATAACATACATGGCTTAAGCTCTTCAGGATGATGTGCATAGGGAATGACCAAACTTCAACACTGAGAACACTACAGAAACAAGCAGTTCAAACAAAATTTAAAATTCAAAGCATTATCAATTACTTACGCTGTACTGTTTGAAAAGGTCCTCCTCCTTCTCTCCAAGATACGCTATGAGGCAGTGAATGGCAATTTCTCTCCGCTTTTCAACTGTGTTGTCCTGATTCATGGAAAAAAAAAAATAGATTAAAAAAAATCAGATGCAAGTATCACCCAAATCATGACAACATGAAACAGGGAGCAGAGACACTTATTTAAAATAAAGGTCTATCCATGATAAAGTTATTCACTATACCTCAAGGAGCCTGTCCTTAATGTGTCTTACCTTCATGCCTGCAGCTGCTCCCTTTGATTGGGTCAAGGCCATCAGTTTTGGGGTGCATTAGTCAAGCTTGGCCAAAAGGCTGATTCAAGGCTAACTGTTGTTATCCTCTTGATCTCTTCACTCATCTACAGGGCACTCCAATATGAGAGCCAAATCTAAAATAAGTATAAACAAACAAATAATAATAAACAAATAAATTACTGCATAAACAAAGATTTGAATGTTAAAAAAAAAAATTTCACAAAAAATTTTGGAGGTAAAAAAGGCTGTTACTGTATTTTATTGCTACAACAGAGAGGCTGACCATTTCTCAATTTGAATCCCTTAGTCCACAACAACCAGGGTACAAGAGGAAGATGAAGGCTATAGTTTCTTGTTTTTGCAAGGCACACGACAAGGTGGCTAAAGACCTAAGTACAGAAATAAATTAAGTATAAGTAAATATATTTATCTTTTAAAAATGCATATAATTTATCCTTCAAAACACTTAAATGAACTTAATTACCATTACTGTCCTTTCTAATACATTGTAAAGCATTGTTTTTTATATATATAATAACCTGTGTACTTATCACTTCAAATCAAACAGTCAAATGAAATGTCTTCTTTTTAACTAATTATTCATCACATTAACTGTGTTAACGTCATTTTAATTTATTTACCCTTACAAATGAAATATTGTTCTTTGAAATAGATTTCAACAGACACTGAGAGCAAGTTGTCAGAATTTTTCTGTTGAAAACAAGCACTGAAATCTAGGGAGAGACTTAGGTAATTAAACATAATTCAAACAATAAATCAGGCCTTTTCTTTACTCAGCTAACCAACCTAAGAAGAGCATAGCATAGCATAACATAGAATAGATTATTTTATTGATCCCCCATGGTGGATTATTTTTCTAATAACCTAACCATAACAAATTATTTATATCTATATCAATATCTATATCACATATACATATATATATGTATCAGGGATGGAACAGTTCACAAAATCTTTGGTTCAGATCTTTTCATGGTTTTGTAGTCACAGTTTTGGTGTACATTGTTGTTGTTTTTAACACCCCAGAATTCCCTGTATAGTCATGTATAACTGAAAGAATGAGTCACTTGGTTATTTGATACATCATTTCAGCTGGGTGAGACATTGCTAGACATTACATCCCTATACATAAAAAATGTATAGGGATGATTTAAACATTTTATCAGGCAGTACCTCAACCCACTCAAACAACCTAACAACCTAACCCTAACAAATTATTTAAAACAAAAAGATTACATATGGTCAGTTGCTTGGCCTTTTTTAGCCTCCATACATCAGTATCTTGTCCCCCTTCAGATGTGTCTGTTGGGCCATCTGTGAACTAAATGAAAACTGTTTAAACCAGGGGTCTCAAACTCAAATTACCAGGGGCCACTGGAGGTACAGTTTGGGTAAGATGGGCCACATAAAGTATTCCCGAAAAAAAAGGGGGCCCCAAGAATTCTAAAAAATAAATAAAATTTCTAATAATGATCCAATCTTCCCAATTGTTATTTTTAACTCTTTCCCCAACAGCATTTGTTTTTTATAAAAGCTGCCGGCCAGCATCAGCATTTTTGCTGAAATTCTGTAAATTTGCTTACTTTTTTTGTCTGTTTTGTTTACAACCAAGCCCACCCCTATCAACCAATGTTTGGCTTTGCTGTTTAAGCAAAGCTGTCTGAAATTAGAAAGAGGACAATGCAACACATTTGCCTGAGAGAGCAGTTTCATTTCTCAATAAACATTTTCTCTGCAAAGTCCACATGCAACATTTTCCAGCCTTGACAACCCCTGTGTGTGAGCAGTGAGGAGAAAAGTGAAATTATCATATGACCCCATCTTACACCTGATTGGAGAAAACTGTGATATGAGAACTTGTCTAGTGTCACAACCATCCCCGGTCTCCCCTAAAGCAGCATAAATAAATCAGTAGTGGGCCTACAGTACTTTAATGACTAGTGTTTGATTCTTCTCTTCCATGAAAATTTGAGGGAAACACCTTTATCTGTTAAGTTATGGACAGAGTCTGACCTGTCCACACAGACCTAAAGGTGTGTGCGCGCTAGGACGCACGGCTGTGCCGTTACGGAGCGCTCCGCGGTGTCTGCTGGTTCGTTTATGAATCATATTTAACTCTGTTAACTCTCCCGTCCATCTCTGTCAGTTTTATTACAGCCCTGACTCAGTTTTACCCTGTTTTGGGAGCCCAGAGGAACGTAATACTGTCTCCGTAGATGTGTAATATGTCGTCCTGATTAGACGGGAGGCTGACAAGCGGTTTACGCTGTTATCGAAACAGTTGTAAATACACGTGTAGCTGTCTATTTCATAAACTTGTATCGATTGTTATCCATTGACAAATTTAATTTAACAACAATCCCAGGTGAGCTTTCATCGGGCTGTCGTCGCTCTCCTTAAGGGCTCAATATAGACCACGGATTTTAGTTTTTAAATACGGGAGAACGGCATTTTCAGGGACGGTTGGTAACCTTCGATTAGACTATGATTCATATAAGAAGAAATATTAAAGATAACTCGCCAACGCACACCCTATTTGTGCCCCAGTTTCTAAGTCACCTACCGAAAGTATTGCTCCCACATTTAAGCCAGCTCATCAGTTACAGTTACCAGCTACTAGCTAACTTTACCACGGCACACGAACTGCAATACCAACACTGCCTAAATTGAAGAGCAAGGACTTCCAGATTTCGGTATTCGGTTACAGCAGACTATCAACAGAATCCTGAGCAAAAACAGATATGCATAATTAAGCATAAAATTACTTACCATTCATTCATCCACAAGGCTTCGATGAGCTTCGCTGTCCTCACCATGTGGTCACTGGGCGCCCGCGCATGCGGGACAGGGGAATTGTGGGCCGTTTTCACGTCATTAAATTGTATTTTACATTAGCAGAACTTGAAATCCAATTGTTTCATGATTAACTGAAAATTTTAAACTCTGACAAGTCAACGATAGTATATTGAATCAATAGGCATTATTTGTATGTCATTCAAGCTCAATAAAATAACATTGGTAAATAAAAAGTCTAACAGTAACACAGAACTCGATGTTTTATTTCACAGCAGTGTATTTATTTAAGTTATGTCTAAAGGTCCACTGACTTACTTTTTAGAGTGTGTGCTGAGAATTAGCAGAAATTAAACAACTAGTTTTGTAGGCAAAATTAATCGTAAATACGTGCCCCCCCACCCCACAGCATTAGCAGCTATGCTCGGTAGCTCATGAAACATTACAGGCTGTAGTACAGGGTAAATCAGTTGGTGAAACACCATTGTTTTAGCTTGTACCTTTATATTTGTCAGACTGAGTGAATACAGCATGTTTTGCTGATCTGTGCGTGAAGATGGGTCGCTGAACCATGACAGTAATGAGTAATGAGCTGCAGTCTGAGGCGATCATACTGCTATACTGTCAGCATGATCGATTAAACAGAGAAAAGGGAGTGAGCTGTATGCTGTCCTCTTTGAAAAGCAGAGTTATTGGTAAAGACTGACTACATTTCCACATATAAACTACATATAAACATGTTAGACTCCAGGTTACACAGACCTCACTGAGTCGTCTTCTTTACAAGGCGAATGTACTTCCTGCTCGGACGTCGAAGTCTCCATGTCAGACCCAGGGTCCAAAGCTTATAGATATATTTCAAAAGCAGGCATTTCAATAATGTAATCAAAAGCCCAACAAAATTGAGCTTGAGATAAGCGGACAACTCTGTACCATGGTCTCCACCTGAAATGAAGCGTTTCAGCCAGAGCTTGAAAGCAGCCAGAACAAGGGTTTTGTAAACAAGATTTTGAGGCAATGAAGGAGCTTTATGATCTACAAATCATACAGAAGTAGTCCATAGGCATCCCAGATTGGCAAAATGAAAAGGAAAACAGCATGATATGTGACCTTTAAACTAATTAAAACCATTTTATTAGAACAGTTTAACAGTCAGATTCATAAGAATGATTCAACTTTGGCAGGAATGCTTTGCAGAGAAAGAGAATATTTCGGTTTTTTGTATCAGATGTGTTGCAATTGTGATGTAGATTAAATTTTTTAAGCATTTTGCTTGTACTTGTGTATACACGCACCCAAAAAATTAGAGCTTATTTAAAAGCAAAAACGTGCTTGTTATTATTGAGATATTGGGGAAGTTTTATCCTCTTAGTCACCATTTATGTATGGGATATATAGTCCATCTGGGTAATGACTCAAAGACTGTGTTTGAAGATGGCTGTGAAATTCAAGAATTTGTTGCTTACTTTAACCCCAGCAGGTCTGTACCCTAAGTTTGATTTTAGGAGTACAATAGCAAGTGGTGTCTGATCAGTTTGGGAGTCACATTTAAATAAATGTGAGAATATGAAAGAACAGATGCTAAGGTTTGCTTAGAATATGCCTAGCTACTTCAAACTCATCTAAAAACACAAAATCACACAGTGACAGAGTTAGAGTCCCTACAGGGCTATATCCTGTAATTTAGGCTTATACATGCTGTATTTTAAACATGGCTTTGTGGCTCCAAAAGTTTTAGGTCTGACATTTTGTAAACATACCTAAGCTTAGAATCTACAGTTTTCCTGAAGAATACCATCACAATTTCATTAGGATGACAGCAAATGACTAAAAACACAGCACTTGTCTTCCCTCTGATTTCGGTTACCGGACGTTTCTTTATAGTTTAGCAGGTGGAAGGGCTTTTCTGTCACACACATTGCGATGCCAGTTCATACATGCTATCATCCTGGTGGCAGACGTGAAATCTGGTGGATCCTGCTTTATTTGATTGCTTCTGATGGAAACTGACATTACCTACCTGGGGAAAAATAACGAACCCTAAAAATTATCTAAAGCTGAATACTTAATTCTATAAATGTTCATAAACATAATGTACTTAATTGAAAACTAGAAAATAGATGGAAAAAGACAGTGTAAAAATACTAAGTCCCACATTTTAAACTATGTTAATATAATACTAGATTTTTCATTAAAACAATGCTGAATGGATTACTTTTGCAAATTATATAAAACATTTTTACTTGTAATTTAGTTAAACAAGCACTTTCATGGAAGCAGAGGAACTCTTGTAAGAAATTGTTCATGTAATAATTTCTTCAAGAGCTCATCCTTTTATCGGATCTGAATGAAATGCTTTCTTGGTCATGTAGAAGAAGTTGATGAGGAGAGAACAAATTGTTCAGACAAATCCAGGCTCTCTGTATGGTTGTGGGTTTAACAGAGCTGAAGTACTTCCAAGTCAGTGCTAATACTTTCAAGTAGTCCTAACAATTACCTGAACGCAACATTAGGTAGACAACGAAGGAGGGAGATCTTTCAAACAACAACAACAGGACCTGGCCTGTTCACACAGGCTGTACTGTCACACTTCAGCAGTTCATATTTATTTAGCTGCCAAATTAGACTCCATACTTCATCCTGCCTGTGGACAGAGAGAAGAGGGGCAGGAAGGCTAAACACTGCAGGCTCATTATCTCTCTAGTTACATGTTTACTGTTTCTAAATACACCTAATTGGGAGATCAAAGCATCAGTGACTACCTCTCCCCACGGCTGAGAGGGCAGCCAACCACAGATCTGCTCACCAGCTCACTAATTTGATCAAATGCAGCCACGTCTGGATGAGCTGGAGCGCTCGTCGTGAGTTCACTGGAGTGTGACTTGGAAATGCAAAGACGCTTTGCTTCATGTTTAGGGGTTGCTGCTCTTTTTTTGTTTATGAGTAGAATTCAATGACAGCCTGATGGAATTATTTGGCGTCACTGCGGGTTTTGTCTGGCAGACTGGCTTTAATCTGGGTTTAAGGAAGGTGAAGGAGAGCTCACAATATTCTGCTGAAGTGTCTCTAAGAATTTCGAGAACCCCCCCCCATATACATGTCTGTCTCACTTAAAAACAGACTGATACTGTTTTATCTCTCTGAAATGCCTGATTTTTTTTCCAGCTGTCTAGATTAAAAATACAAATAAAGAGTTAAGAAAATGTGTAGCCAATTTTCATGAATAATTTGAAAGAATTTTTAGATATTATAACGTTTGAATATATCTTATTCATAGTATTGATGACATTCCTACAATTGTTTCAAAGTATGACGTTAAAAAATAAAAAGAATACTGTATACTTTTGCTCTATCTGCTCACAAACAGAATAGGCTGTGATGAGGTGGTACGTAAAGGGATATGCCAATATTTTTTTTTCTTTTTATGGCTTTTCTCTCTCACAATTTCATGACAAGCACATATACACCATTTTTTTGACTGTGCATGCAGTAACAAGGACAAGGTAGACAGAGCCTGCCCCCCTGCTAATTGGCTTAGCTGAAACACTGGTAGTCAATGGGTTAAGTTAGCCTGCCTGTGCCCAAAGTCATTAGAATAGCACTTCTTGTGACATTTTCACCGCGCTGTTACATTATCTAATTTTAGACTAAATTTAGCACTGCAACCACTGCAATCATGAATTAATTAATTCATTCATTCATTCATTCATTCATTCATTCATTCATTCATTCATTCACTCCTTTAACTATATTGCCGATCCCTTTTGGGGTTTGTGGGCGAGCTGGACATTCTCTGTTCGGTTAGGCCACACTTCCTCAGATGTGGCCTCACTGACCTGTGGAGCCCCTCAAGGATCCATCCTGGGTCCTATTCTTTTTCTTCTGTACATGTTGCCACTTGGGGATGTCTTTCAGAAGCATAAAATTTCTTTTCATTGTTTTGCTGATGATGACCAAATATACATGCCGCTAAGGTCGCTAGGCCAGGACACTGTCCAGGCATTTCTCGATTGCCTCAGTGATGTGAAGGCTTGGATGAGGGATAATCTTCTCAAATTCAACGAATCCAAGATGGAGATCATCTTCTTTGGAGGATACTCCCCCACAACGGCCTGCTTTGCTGAAAATCTGGGCCCTTTGAGTTCAAACATTCAGTCCAATGTTAGGAACCTTGGTGTCATCTTTGATAACCATTTTTACTTTGATAAGCAGATCAGTGCCATTGTTAAAGCAAGCTTCTTCCAACTCTGTCTCTTAGCTGAGACCAAGGCCTACTTCTCACAGGCAGATCTTGTAAAGACTATCCATGCTTTTATTACATGTAGATTGGACTATTGTAGCTCTTTATACATTGGCATGGATAAGTCATCTGTTAACCGCCTTCAGCTCATTCAGAACACTGCTGCTCGACTCCTCTCTGGCAAGAAAAAGCGTGACCACATTACACCAGTCTTGGCGTCCCTCCACTGGCTCCCAGTCCGCTTTCGCATCGATTTTAAAATTCTTTTAATCGCTTTTAAAGCCCTCAATGGTCTTGCCCCTCTGTACCTGTCTGAAGTCCTACATCGCCACTCCCCAACCAGAGCCCTAAGGTCTTCTGACCAAGTGCTATCGGAGGTTCCCAAAACCAGACTTAAGTCGAGAGGTGACAGGGCCTTTGCAGCGGCTGCCCCTTGACTTTGGAACAGTCTACCCGTCCATATTAGAGCCTCCCAGACCATAGAGATTTTTAAATCTTCCTTATAGGCCCACTTCTTCTCCCTGGTGTTTCATCGATGAGCTCATACAAATCACAGGCACCCTAGTTTTTAATTTTTTACTGTTTAATTACAATGTTTTTCTATTTTTATTGATTTTACTGTTATATTTATTTATTTCTATATATTTGTGTACAGCACTTTGATCGACTGCTGTCTCCTTGAAGGTGCTCTATAAATAAACTTGACTTGACTTGAGAGAGTAAGGGTGAAGTGAGAGGGGGCCCTAATTTTAGCGATCCTGCATTACGGCATACGCAACACATGCGCTGTGCGTAGGGCCCAGCGATCCATGGGGGGGCCCTTTTTGCGCAGGAGGATGAATTTTGCACTCTCTAATGCAGTCACGATTCGATCTGTGGCCTGATACTTTAATTTAAAGTGTGGCTGTTTCAGTTGTTGTCTGTCATTTTGCTGTGCAGCTCATGTGCACATGCACATTTGATCTAAATGCCTCCCAAACATCTTGGCGCCTTTGGGCATGTGCTCCTCCGTACACAGACAGACAAGCATCGCAGTGACAGTTAGGGATTATCAGTCACTCGTTCTTCATCAGTCCAGCTCTGAGCTGCTGTTTCACTCACTCACTGTTTTCTAAATGATAAATTCATCCTGAGGTATACTGCATCAAGTATTGTCCATGATATAAAAACAGTCTTTAAAGGACCAAGCACCATGTACTGGTGCAGCGCTTCTTTTCAGCAGATGGCATATAAATCAGGTAAAAATGTTTTCAGTGTATGGAGGCCCTGAGTAGACAAACGTCAATCAGAGTTTCTCTGAGTATACCCACTAGAATGAACCAGACTACACCGCTGGAAGTTGGGTATGTATGTTGTTCAAATAAAAAAGACAAACTTTGTGCTCGAGCTCCCAGCCTGCAGTCATGAGACAGAAGAAAGGGTAATTCTGTCTGGATATAGACTGGAGATCAAATTTCCCAACCGCTCTGATTATAAATGTATGTTTTTTGTATGTCTAGTGCTTATACCTTAATCTCTGTTGAAAAAGGAGTGGTTAATAATTGACCAGTTGGTGATAGTACTTTGGGCCAGGTTTATAGCAGGGTTTTCATCGACTTGATCGGGATGGGGGCCTCAAAATGTTATTATGCTTTGGGGGACGGGAATCTGAGATTATCTTGTCCCAGGCCCAGCCAAGGATGTCAGCTGGCTTGCATATACATAAGTGTTGGGCTAGTTACTTAAAAAATGTAATGCATTATTTATTACTTGTTACTGTCACTTCAAAGTAATTAGTTACATTATAATATTACTGTATTTGAAATGTAAGACATTAGATTTAGATTTATTGGTCACCATGGGAAATTCATTTCCACTAACTGTACATAACAAAGAAACAACATTGCACCTCACAGACAGAAACAGCAATGCACATCAAACAGTCGCCATAACAGTAAAAGACAGTGATCATAACAATACAATACAGCGACAAGCCACGGACAGATCAGTGGGGCCTGCTGTTCAGGGCGGCTATGGCTGCAGGGATCAGGCTTTTCCCCAGGCAAACCCTTCTGAACTTGGTTGATCTGTACCTGAGTCCTGAGGGTAGCGGGATGATACAGTATATTGGTGCAGTGGGTGGGTAAAATTCTGTACTATTGTGTTTGATAACCGTGTGATGGACCTGTTGTGGAGTGGGTAGGCCAATGATTTTTGCAGCTATGTTTGTAAGGCCTGTGAGTTTGGCCCGGCTGGTGACGGAAAGTATAGTGTAGAAACATGTGGAACAGTACAGGAGGATGGGCTGGATGATGCTTTGGTAGAGTAACAGCAGGAGGTGAGGTGCAACATATAGAGCTTTAAGTTTATGGTTGGCTATCAATCTATGTTGGCTTCTATTTTGAATGTCTGTGATGTGCACTGTAAAAAAAAGACTAGTTGTTTTAACTTTAAAAAGTTAGTGTCCGGGCTGCCTTAAAATTTTAAGTTATCGGAATTTAGAAATTTAAGTTCAGTTAAATTAAGAACGGTTCAGATCAAGTAAACTCCTTAAGTCCAATAAACTTGCTATTAAGTCAGCTCTACTTGAATTGTTTAGTTTAACAAACTTCTAAAACCAATCCAACTCCAATAGTATTTTTTTTAGGCCAACACAGTAATTAAACTTCTTTAAACTACAATTTTAAAGGTAAAATTGACAGGACACTGCCCATTATACTATCTATGTCTTACCGCTTAATCCTACAGCACTGTGACATACAATTTGCATGCTAAACCACTTCTCTCTACCGTTAAAAATATAACCTGCCTGATTGATATAAACACCCATTGCCTCCGCACACTGCAGACTCCGTTAAACAGAAATAAAGAGGCTGTAACGCTCTGAGCAGCTACCCCTACTTAACTTGTGTTAAGTAGTGTTTATACCGTATACACTCAGTTGAGTGAACATATGATTTTAAAAGCCAGCTTTTAATATTTTTCACTCCAAGTATAGATTTTGGGATCGTTTTACGTACCATTTCTTGGAAAATTATGAGCTACCTTAAAAATGTGCTGTGATAATTTCCCTTGCTGGTGACTGCGCTGGGTGTAGCCACTACGGGGTCCACTTGTCACACTAGCAGGGACACGAAAGTTCACAATCAACTCGGCTACTCGAATTTCATGTGCGGATTTTGTATTAAATAAAGATTTGCAACACATTCTGCTCAAAAAACATACAAATAAAACTAGTTGATGTGTGCAAAATAAATCCCTAACTAGGACATTTTGTCTTATTCTAAATTATTTTAAACACTTACCTTAGAGGAATTCCACAGTTACAGCAGGAAGAAGAGAGAAAATGGCTGACAGCGGTAACAGCTTTCTTGGTAGAATGCGTTCAGCATGCTTACGTCATGATTTCCAG
Source organism: Scarus forsteni (assembly GCA_036419115.1). Lineage (NCBI taxonomy): Eukaryota > Metazoa > Chordata > Actinopteri > Labriformes > Labridae > Scarus > Scarus forsteni. The sequence continues at coordinate 2,088,292 of JAZDUH010000137.1, read as the reverse complement.
CCAATGAGAGAAGCCCTCATTCAAACGCTATTTTAACTAATGTTTTTAATTTAGCTTAAATCATACCTTCAAGTTGAAAAAATATTTATTTGTTGAGATGACATAAACCTAAAATATTGAGTTATCACAACACATACAACAATCTTTGGTCAAACTGACTCAAAATTATAAGTTACCTCGACATTTTGTTTTAACAGTGTGCTGATCATAGGTAAGTTTATTGTCCAGAGTTATTCCCAGGTATTTGAAAAAGTCTACTGTCTCAACTGTTTGGGTGTTTATGATGGTGGGGTGCTGGGGGGCTGATCAGTAATTCCTTTGTTTCATTGAGATTGATCCAGAGATGGTTGTCCATGCACCACTTGGTGAAATGTGACTGTATTGTAATAGTCTGAAGTGGATTGACTGTCAGAGAGGAGTGCAAGAATGGCTATTTCATCTGAGTGTTTCAGATATGTCGTGGTGTGTGAGATGCTGAGGCAGTCATTGGTGAAAAGCCTGTAGAGGAATGGGCTCAACACACATCCCATACACTATTGTTACATAACTTTGAAGCTACTCTCGTCAAAGAAATCTGGAAATAAGTATTTGTGTATGTAAATGTAGCTCATTACGCTCAAAAAGCTCATCACACATCCAGTGGAAGGTGATGTGGTGGCTATCTGACTGAGTTTGTATAGACAGTAGAATATCATAGCCACATTGATGGCTCATGGCACAATACAAGAAACGATCATAACAAAAACAGACAAAAGGTAAAATTCTGGTAAACTGTGTTAGGAATACTGTAACTTTAGACCGAGCGGAAGACTTTTCTCCTCCGCTGATCTCACAGAGCATTTGGCAAATTCGTATTTAAACAAATAAAAAAAAAACTCTTCATTTTGGGTTCAATTAAACATGCATTGTAACTTGCGTTACTGACATTTGAAACGCGTAAAAGACTACTGGGTGTTTTTTTCTTATTGTAATGCCTTACATTACAATTGCAATGCATTACAGCAGTGGTTCCCAAACTTTTCACAGCCTGTACCCCTTCAGACACTTGACCCCCAGCCATGTACCCCCTACTCTCACACACTTATAGCAGCGAGAAAAACAAATGCACAGGAAGATCTATATGTTCATTCAGTCTCCTCTTTCATTCCTCACTCTGCCTACCTGCACAGGTGGTTCAGATCTAAGCTGATGAGGGGCATGCTCTCACTCGACTACTGAGCCAACCAGATCCTGCCACACACAACTGCTTGGCCAATCATTCTGGCGCAGCCTCATTTTAAACCATGTCTTTGCTCCTCCACAGTCAGTGCGGTGGCGTCGTGCTGATGATCACGGCAATCGCTGCTGCAGGCTTGGACACGCTTCACATCAGCAGCTTAAGTGTACCCGATTGATTCTCAAGGGAAACTTCCTTCAGTTCATTCATTCCTGCTTTTTACTCTCCACTATCACAGCTCACAGTTGTCAGTTCCATCCTTTGTCACTAAAGTGTCGGATAATCATCAGTGAGCTTTTGCTGATCAGAGCTCCAATGCGAGCGCATGGCAGTTGCAGTCCTCCACCTTGCCGTGGTCATTCACGCCAAACATGGGAGCCTCCTGCTGCCTCAACTCGGCCCAGGTGTAATCAATCGCTGTGTGATCACTGCTCTCTGAGGTAAAAATGAGTCCCCTTGATTTTCACAGATTAACAGTCACAGTCATGCAAAGTCGAGGAATGCCACATACGGCTCATTTCTTATTCCAGCAGCCGCGGGATCGTTCATGTCTCGTTCGTTTGATCTCTATCATCTACACATTCTGTTTGCCTCCACCCCACTCGATCATCATTCAGCTGCAGGTCCACCTTAAGGACTCATCCGAGGATCACCCCGGGTTTCCGGCTCTCCCTCAGGTGTTGATCCGCATAGAGAGCACTCCTGCTGCCTCACTAAGGCCGACCTGCTGCCTTCACAACACCTCAAGTCAGTATCCACTCAAAGCTCAAGAAACGTCTCTGAGCTGCTCAAACTTCTCAGTCTGTCATAGGGCTGGGCAGCATGTTCCGATTTCTAAGTTGGGCCAGAGGCGTGTTTTACAATCTAAAATGAAACATTGTGCACTTAGGCAGCATTCACTAGCCTGACAAGGCTTTATATTGACGGGAGTTTTTCCTAGTGGGATAAATTAAAGGGAGATACTTATATGCATCACATTTGCTCATATTGACCCTCATTTATTAAATGTGCGTACAACCAAAAAATTGGTATACGCCCATTTCCACGCACAAATCAGTATTTATCAATTCGAATGTGGGCGGAGGGTAAATTCCACGTCAAGTCTGAGGTGGGGTACGCAAATTCCATGAAGAGTGGAGCGCGGTGGAACAAAATAAATCTGATTGTTGCGGAGATTTTTTGAGGAGTACAACTTCAGACAGACACATAGAGGTTCGGAGATTGATCTACAGTTAAATTGGCCATTGCACCTATTTTTTTTTAAACATCTTAATTCACTTCTTTGTTAAAAACACTTTCAAAATGATCCTGTAAATGTATCTTTGAAAATATGGCTAAACACAATGACTAGAAATAATATGCTGGAAGAGGTGAAGATCCTGAATTGGTGCTGTTATGATCTGGACTTTGCCCCAAATAAGATGGATGTAAACTATAGAAAATGGGTGAGCAATGGTCTTTCCTCATACTGTACCTTTTTTAACCAGTCAGTATTGAAGAGCTTTCAGACGCTGAAAAGACTTCACGGACTAAACAACAGTGATTTCTTCAGATTTCTTCAGGTACGCCACCACCTGAGTAGCTCTTTGTTGAACAGCCAAAAGGCATTAGATAATGGTTTATTAAAAGTGTTTATTGATGCGTATAGATCAGATTCCATGCGGAAGGTCATTTCTAGACTTTATAGAGGACTACAGGAAATAAAAACTACAAATACCCTATATATAAAACAAAAATGGGACAGGGAAAGTAACAGTTGCCTCCCAGAGGATACTTGGCTGAAATATTGTGAGTTTCAATGGAAATTATCAAATTCAAACTTGTGGAGATCATTCGGCTGGAAGTGCCTTATTAGGTATTTCATTACACCGGCTCAGTACAGCTACCAGGCAGGCTCCCCCAGCTGCTGGAGGTTGTGTCGCTCCCAGGAGGTCAACCACTATCACTTGTTTTGGGCTTGCTCAAAGATAAATACTTTTTGGCATAATATTTATATGGAACTGGTCTCAATATTTGGATCTGAAATTTCATTTCAGTGGGATGAACTTCTTTTTGGACTTGTACGTTCAGACAGTTTAAGTGTGAAAAATAAACATTTAATTGGAATATTGAGTCTAGCTGCCAGAAAGGCAATTACAAAAAAATGGCTCAACCCAGACATCCCGTCTGTAGATGAATGGTATGATAAAATTTATGAGGTTTTTGTTATGGAAAGAATAACTTACTCATTAAGACTTCAGCAATCTAAATTTGACGTAATCTGGAAACCATGGAAGATATACATTTCCCTGAAACGACCGTCTTTTGTCTACGGTTTATCTTTTTATTTAGGTATGTTATTTATTTACAATACCCAAAACCAGTGAAGTTGGCACGTTGTGTAAATCGTAATTAAAAACAGAATACAATGATTTCCAAATCCCTTTCAACTTATATTCAATTGAATACACAGCAAAGATAAGATACTTAATGTTTGAACTGGTAAACTTTGTTATTTTTTGCAAATATTAGCTCATTTGGAATTTGATGCCTGCAACATGTTTTAAAAAAGCTGGCACAAGTGGCAAAAAAGACTGAAAAAGTTGAGGAATGCTCATCAAACACTTATTTGGAACATCCCACAGGTGAACAGGCTAATTGGAAACAGGTGGGCGCCATGATTGGGTATAAAAGTAGCTTCCCTGAAATGCTCAGTCATTCACAAACAAGGATGGGGTGAGGGTCACCGCTTTGTGAACAGATGCGTGAGCAAATTGTCCAACAGTTTAAGAACAACATTTCTCAACGAGCTATTGCAAGGAATTTAAGGATTTCATCATCTACGGTCCGTAATTTCCGTACGCACAAGGGCCACCGTAGAGCGCTGCATCGGGCTGCTGAAGGGGAGGTGGCTCTGCCTTGCTTCGGCAGGGGGGACCCTGTTCTACACACCAGAAAAGGTGTGTGACATTATTCTGGCCTGCAGCGTTCTTCACAACATTGCACAGAGCAACCAGATCCTCTTTGACGCACCATACCTGCGGAACCCGCGGTACCCCAGGAGGCCTGGCAACCACTGCCTCCCGCGGGGGCTGTAAGGCGGAGACTGGCTCTCATCCAGCGCTTCTAATGCATACTTGGCAAGTAAAACACAAACACAAAACTGATTTTTACATTTTATTTTTTTAAGTTGTTATTTATCTCTTTCAGGGTGTTGTTGATGGCCAGAAGAGAGTGGTTGATTTCGGTCATCAGCCGACGGATCTCATCTTTCGGGGCTCTGTGGCGCTGGCCCAACATCAGGCTGGGAAGCCGCTGCCTGCAGGCCACTGATGCCTGGAGATGAATCTACAACACTGAAATAAAACATTTAAACTCTGCAACTGTGTAATTCCTTTGTAAACATTAATGCATTTCAAACTAAGTAACCTCAGTGATCCAAGATTTTGAGTATTTACCGTCATCTGTGTCAGACACGGGGGCAAGTTCCTCTGTGTCCCCCCACCACTAATGCCTGACACGGAGACTGTCCCAATCAATGCAGCCACCCACTCCTCTGCTGGGGTAAGCCTGGGGTCCGGCTGGCCTCCTCCTGTCTGGGTGCAGCTTCTTTTAAAAGCAGCAACACGCATATCTTCATATCGGACCACTTCTTTTTTACCTGAATGTGAATAAAGTCAATTAAATTTCATATCAAGAATAAAAAAATGGAGATATATAAATTTGCGTGAAACATCCAAACCTCAGTAAGAGTCCTGTCGTCTACACCGACGCTGTTGACTGCCGATGTAATAATCTTCTATATGTGATTCTTGTGGCTCCCTTTAATGCCGCTCTTGAGGCTGCCGAACAACACATCTCAATGTTTTTCAACTTCCCTCGTTATGGTGTTGATCTCCAGCTCAGAGAAGTTTCTCTTCTTTGCTGCAACGCGTCTCTCCATGTCGTAAATTCCATGGGTGAGGCCTCGTGAATCATGAATAAATAGGGGCGTGTTATTTAAATGACAGTTTTCAGCCGCCAAATTTATCAACGACTGATCAGGCGTACGCCGTGATTGGTCAATATACGCAAGTTTGATAGATCACACGTGAACGTTGTCGTAGGCTGATTTCTGCACCAATTCTCACGCAAGATTGATAAATGAGGGCCATTGTGTCCTAATGCTCCCCCTGCTTCATTATTAGCAGTTGACCTGTTTCTTCATGTGTCCTAAGGCAGACTGTCTCACAAACTGTTTCAAAGGAGTCAGCTATTAAATCTGTGCAATCAATCAATATTCATTAAAGACTGCAACTGGTATTCTGGTAAATGGATTTATCACTGGCTCAAATGTGGTGTTCTTCAAAAGCCAAGCAGTAATAAGCTTGTTTAAATCACTACATGAGCTTAAATGACATGACTAACTGCTTTATATTCACCGGCAACTTGCTGATGTTACTCACTAAACACTCAATTAAATTAAACTAAATTAGTCATTAGCAGTAAGGCTTATCTTAGGCCAGGTTGTTTCAGAAGGGTAAATTATGAGCAACATCAGCTTAGTTTTGCCCATAATTAACTATCAGCTACATAGTCAGTCACCGTAACCTGCCCTAGCTACTGGCAATTCCTTCTTTACCAGATAAATCTCGATCAGCTGGAGTCTTTCAGCTATATTTAGGCAAGTATTGTTAACAATATTTGTTTCGGACAAGTTAAGATGGCCAAGTAGGCTTATTCTTTGTCTCAGCTAATAATTACTACCTCGGGTAGCTGTGAGAGCATTCAGGTTAGTCACATGGACATTTCTGGCTAGGTTGTAGGCATTTCTGGTTAGCAGCATGGATGTTGTTGCTGGCTAAGCCAAATAAATTAGAATTTCTTATTGTCAAAACAAAATAAAACAAAATGAATTAAACACATTTAAATTTATACTAAAATAAATAAAAGAAAATAAAATGCACATTTTCATATGTGAAGAAAAAAAATCATTGCAAAACTGGTTTAGAAATACAACGCTGAAGGCTGAGGTACTTAGAATTAAGTACATGTTGAGAAGTATTATAAAATTAATAGATAAAAAAAGAATATATATGTATGAACAAAAATTAATCATGGCATTACCCTGCAACTCTGCAAATGTCCTGCATCTTGGCATTATTCTCCTGCATCTGTTTTCTCTGCATATCCTACGTATCTGTTGAGGCACGTTTCTTTAGAATCACCTAATACTCTTGCCCATTCTGATCCTGCATTTTATCTTCATCACAAGGGGCTCTGTTATAAATTGCTCACCTAACATTCACATTGAATGATGTCTGCTTAATTGCTGTCTTTGCTTCTTCCCTGCTGTTTCAGTGCTGCCAAACAGGTATGGTATACCTTTATTTTTTGGGGGAAGTCTTCTGTTCATGGGAACATCTGATCCATTCTCCTGCTTCCTAAGACCTACCTCCTGTAGCTCTATTTCTGTACACATTCAATCTTATTACATTGCACATCTGTCCTCATTTCTCTATAGTCTATTGTGATTGAAATGAAGCTTATCAAAAGTTAGTCAGGAAGACTCTTTCTGCACATGACCTCTAGTCACAAACATTTCCCCACTATCCTCATGCTCCACTCATCTTCCTCCTAAACCAGTCGCATTCTGCCACCCTACTGGCCCTACTGGGGGTCAGCAATGGTAAATGGACTGGGAGTTTGTAAGGAGCTCTTCTGGTCTTTGATTGTTCGGGGCCGCTTTACATCGCAGGTCACACTTGTCCATTCACACCCTCTCACTCTCGCATTTACTCGCTGATGGTTTCGAGTTTCAATGTTAGTTGTCTATCAGTGTCAACTGACATGTCATGCCCTTTCATGCCCATTTGCAGGCCACTGTTGCAGCAGTGGGAGCACCATTGAGATTGGATGTCTGGCTTGGGGACGCGTCACAGAGTGCGGCCCGGAGTGGGCCTGGGCTTGCAACCTCCTGATTGCTGGCAGGGCTTGCTGTCCAACTGCGCTACTGATGCCCAGTCAGAGAGAAGAGCAAGTTAAAGACTACAGGGTCAGTAACCTTGCTGGGTCATACGTCAGGTCAGTCAACTTGGACCTCCTTGGCCTCGGCAAGTTAGTCATGCGGACCTCACGCAGGTCATCGGACTCAGACATGTTGAGTCACATCACTAAAGGGTCAATCAGGAAGAGAGCTATTCTTTTTTTTTTTTTTTATGTATTCTTTGGGCATTTTTTGTGCCTTGATTCATAGGAGAGAGACAGTGGATAGGCCTGTGAAAGGGGGTGAGAAAGTAGGGGAAGACACTCTACAAACTGGTTACAGGCGGGATTTGAACCTGGACCGGCAGAAGCAAGTACATGGGATGCCTGGTTGCTAACCACTCCGCCAAACAGAATTTGGCACTTTTCACAGCCTTCAAACTTGCACAAATTTTCACAGAATAAATTTGAGCAATGCAGCAAGTTCCTGAGCATTTCACTTGCATTTTTCACATGTTAAACACTTGTAGTTTTTACAGTGAAAAAATGTTTTCTGCAGATTTTTTCCCATCGAAATGAATGGGAGATTTCTGCAGCTCTGTTGAAAACTCCGGCAGACTTCCATCTACAGACTCCATTCTTACTTAAACAGATTCACTGACTTCTCAACTGTTTTTACACATGTCAGCTTTTTGCTACCTTCTACAATTTTTGAGACATTAATTTTTAAGCAACACCAAGTTTTGAGGAAGTCTCTGTTCATAAAGTGTGCCACGTGACCTTGCAGAGCGTAGCGCCTGCTGCTGACAGACAAGAATTTTGCAGAATTTTCCTGTTAAAACTTCATCAAACTTTCCTCCACAGACATGATTTATACGTCAACACGTAGGGACACTTCTCCTCTTACACGTGAAATCTGTTTCAAAGTTTACTTTGACATCGTTTTGTCTCAGTGAGATTCAGAGACACTGGTATGTCGCAAACTCCTCCATCTGCACAGCTGAGCGCTTAACTTTGTAGCCTGTTTTTAACTCACCACTGTGTCAACATTTTCTACGGCACAGACATAAAACTAACATCAATTGCTTCAGTTGGTTCTTGGGATGCTTATGGTGCAACCCCTTTTTTGATATCTATCACGTTTATGGCACAGTGAGAGCTTGTTTACTTGGAAGTACCCAGTTTTATTTCTCTGCTCTGTACATGTAAAAGAGATACATTTAATACTCTGCTCCTCAACCCATGAATTGGCATGTTATAGCTCAGCGGTAGCTACCTTGGCTTTTGACCCAGAGTAGGCGAGTTCAGACTCGCCACGACCATCTCTTTTTCCTCTGTTTTCAATAAAGGCACTTGATTACTACAGTCGTGTGTTGCTGAGCATTAGTCTGGATGGCAAACGTCACTTTTTCAACTTGCACTTTAATACAAATGGGAGATTAATGCAGAGAGCTGACAGTCTCTCTCTCCCTCTTCTCTATAATCCTCTATAATGCCCGTCTTTTCTCAGGCATTGCAAGGAGGGCGCTGTCGTGCACCTTCTGAGTAAATACAGCACATCTTGGTTCCTAAACAAACGAGGAACCAGTTGTCACAGACAACAAACATTTTACAACAAAACAGGATCAGCACAGTTCAAAGGAACATGCCCCCTCTGAGGAACAGTTCATCACGTCAGAGGCTTTAAAGCTGTTCATGGACACAGACTCAGACAACTCGCTCTATGATGCTCTTTTGGAAGATTTTGGAAGTGACAGCACTGAATAAAGTGGACATCGAGGTGAAAACAGAGGGACAGACCCGCAGCTGATGTACAAAGCTGCGGTGAAACTTCAGCAGAGGTTCAGGTGAGAGAAGATGAGGAGATGGCAGAGAGGAGCAGAAGGAGACAAGGGAGAGCCGAGGCGCTAATGGAAGTCAACTCTGCGGTAATCACAGAAAGAAAAAAACTAATTGATGCTATTTCTGCATGTTTTCTGCAATTCTTTTTTTTTCATTACCTGATAATTTCTTGTTTTTTAAATCGTCAACTTTACATCATGTGTTTGCCTCCCTTGACCTCTGTGTGACCTGCAGCAGCTCAAAGGGAGAGCAGGACGCTACTGCAACTTTAGCTGTGACATCACCTGTGATGAGCTCTCTCATCAGTTGCTTGCCTACCGGTGAAAGAGAAGAAGGGGCCCAGGACTGGGCGTTTTAAAGGTTGTCTTTTAATAACTTTGCAATCTGTCTTTTGAAAGCTATCACGGCTTTGCCACAGGAACAGCTCCATGTTAGTGCTCTCTACACACATGCGAGTGATATCAAAGACTTTGGTCCTGCTGAATATGCACATTACTGCCATTAGATGGCTCAGTGGTAAAGTTTCCAACTGTGAGTATGTTGGCTTAGGTTCAAATCCTGGCTAAGACGGACATACTTACTGGTTTATCACAGCCTTCAAGGCTCACATTGTTACAGGAAAAAATTGAGCAGTTCAGCCTGTTGACCATAAGTTTTCTTGTTTTTTTTCACATGCTTAACTGTAATAGTTTTAAAAGGCAAACATACTTTTGGCAGATGTTTTTTTTTTTTTTTTTTTTTTACATTGAAATAAATGGGAGATTTATGAACTTCTGCCAAAAAACTGCTTCAAACTTCAAGCTCTACAGATTTGGCATACTTACACCTACAGATCGCATTCTTACTTTAACAGATCCATTTGTCTCTGTTTTTTTAGGGATGCATACATAAATACATACATACATACATACAGTACATAGAGACAAACATAGATACATGAACAGATACATGAATGCATCATTTTATACATACATACACACATCAACACAAATATACGATAATTGAATATAACTTTTCATTCACATACACGTACTCTGATAAATAAAAGTCAAAGAAACATACATTCACAAATACATATATAGAAAAAATGACTATAATTATTTATCCTTACATTTGCACACATACCACCATCAGTATCAATAATCAATTTCTTTCTTTAGAATGTAAACTTCAGAATATACTTAACACTTCTGCTGCTGATTACCATCTTTGTTATTTTAAGCCTCCCTCATTTAACTTTTTTAACAATTGATTGCAACTCCTTCAGGTGGGCAAACATTTCAGCAGTTTTTTGCAATTTTGTTTGATATTGATTCATTCTTTTTGCTTTCTTTCACAACTTTTAACATTTTTAGTCCACATGTTCCAGTTGTCAGCTTTGCTTCACTGCTTCCAACTTCTTATGTCATATTTTCAGCATTGTTTGCACTGGTTTTGGATATTTCATTTCACATTTTCAGCATTCAGACTCAGCATTTCAATGCATTTGCTTTGCAAATTTTCTAGTTGTATTTTATTTTTTTCAAATATACAGATATATGATTTACTTCTGAAGGTACTTCTACCCAAATTTCTGTTGCCTTCACAATTCGTAGCAGCTCATGCATCTGGTTCAGGGGCTAATGAACATGGCTTTAGGAAAAAATCTGAGCCCAATTCACATCCTTTGTAGAAGAAACAGTGCATGGCTATGCTTTGTGTGATGATTTATTTTCAGACCCAGCAGGCCGCAGAGATAGCAAATACCTTGCCTGGAGAAGTGATAGTGCTCCTTTAAATACTCTTGGGAAAAAGCCAGAGAGTCTGACCTGCCCTGGAAAACGCTACCATTTGAAAGCTCTTAGAAGATGACATCCTTGAGAAATGCATGCCATTGTGAATGAGGACACTGATGTGAGTGTGGGACCGTATACATTGATTGTTGTTTCATTGAAATTGCCTGTGCAACTATCAGGCCTCCTGTCATCACCTCACAGCCACAATAATGTACTGTTCATCACACTAGTAGTTAAGTGGACTGACAGTATACAATCCTGATCAAAACTGTAAGACCAGTTGGAAAAATTGCAAGAATTTACATTTTGCACTGTTAGATCTTTAGAAGGTTCTGAGTAGAGCTTCAAAATGCAAAAATAAGAAATGAGATTGAGACAAAAAAAAATGAGTAAGCAATTTGTTGCAAACAACAATAAAAGTGATACAGCCTGGTCATCTGCTGATCAAAAGTTTCAAGAGTCTTGTCTCCTTAACGTCACAAAATTGCCGGTTTGGAGTTTGCACAAGAGCACTTACAATGGAACATTAAAAGGTCTAAAAAAGCTTGATGCTGGCACAACAAGGAGATCCCACCTGAGATGTTTTCTAGGGCACAGTTGAGGGGGTACCTTCATGATCTGTGGTGCTCTTTCCTTCAGTTGAACAATGGAGCCTCAGGTTGTGCAAGAAAACTAAGAACAAGAATAAAAGGCTGAGTACAGACCAACCAGGGGAAAAAGTGGCATCAGAGGAGCCGTCTGCACCTGGAGCAGAGAGTCGACCACAGCTACAGGACATCGCACAGAACCCAGAGGGGAGATGATGGTCCTCAAAACTCCTCCAGGAACCTACGAGACAGAGCCCCGCAGCCACAGCCAACCACAGCTCCCAGTGCAGATAAAGAGTAAAATAAGTAAAAACTAAGATATCATTAAAAACTAAGAACCAGACCATAAAATAGTACTGCTAAAACATTAAGATAAGAAATTAGTAAAATCCATAAATAAAAACAAAGTGGGAACTCAGTATAAATAAATGTAATAAATAAAATCTTAATTAAAAGCTAAGCTAAAGAGGTGTGTCTTGAGCCTGCTCTTAAAAACATGAACGTTCTCTGCAGCCCTGAGGTCTGACGGCAGGCTTTTCCATAGTCGAGGACCATAAAATTGGAAAGACACCTCGCCGTGTGTGTGTGTACTGACTTTTGGGATGACTAGGAGCCCACTGCCAGAGGAGCGCAGGGTCCGCGAGGGTTTATAAGTTAAAAGCAGTTTAGAAAGATAATAAGGCCCAAGACCATTAAAACATTTAAAAACCAGTAAAAGAACTTTAAAATCAATCCTGAAACACACGTGGAGCCAATGCAGTGATTTTAAAACCGGAGTAATGAGGGCCCGCCCTCTGGTCTTAGTCAGGACATGTACTGCTGAATTTTGAAATAACTGTAGACCTGAAATGTTCTTTATTTTGGAGACCAGAGAGCAGGGCATTACAGTAGTCAATACGACTGGTGATAAAAGCATGCATTAGCATCTCTGTGTTAGCCCGAGAGAGAATGGGGCGGACTCTGGTACCTAAAGGTAAGGGCTATGAGACCGTCTTCAAGCAGCTTGATGTTGCTGTGACTACAGTTGCTACATATTGTCCAGCTGTTCAGACGAAATCTCCATTGAAACATGCTGTATGTGCCTCCATTTTTGTGAAATCAATTCACAGCTAAATTTATCCAGAATAATTGGGGAAGTCCCTGTATAGGTTTTGTGAAATACCCCCCTGAATTTGGTCTGGAAGGACAAAAATAAATAAGTAAATAAAGTAAATAAATCAGAGGGTACGGTAACTGTTTACCTTGATTGACCTGAGTTGTGGTCTCCTCAAAGTAATACGTGTCATCAAGTGTTTCCAAATGTAAGTATTCATATTGATCGGTCCAGGGGACATCTTTTTTAGGAGACAAAGCATCATCAGTTAAAATATTCATTATCAAGTTTTATGGTTCATATTAGAGATCTGGATCAGTTTCTCTGTTATTATATGTTATTTATTTTGCATATGCAGGATTTTTGTCTGTTTTTCTTTTTCTTTTTGAGGATTTATACAGCATGAAGATAGCAAGGCCACTGGCACACACAGTGAAAATTAAACAGAGAGCTTGGGCACAGAAATGTCTGAAGGTAGTGTTAGTATGTGCTGAGTTAGGAAAAAATATGTTGGCTGGATGACAGCAGGGGGAGTGAGGGAAAGGTCTGAATGCTGAGGACGAATAATGGCTGAATCAGAAACACAATATCCTTCCCCATTTATCACCACCTACTAATATCAGATCATGAGGGAGTGCACACACTCTTACACACACACACAGATCAAAATCCACTCATACTTGGTAATTTATTTAGCTTCCAGCAGAGCCTCTGTCACTGGTTTTAAACTGCAGCAAAGCAACCAGAGAACAAAGGTGTGTGATTCTCTTCAGGTGTCATCATGGGAAGGTGTCCAAAACACACAAAGAGTGATGATACCCTTTAATTAGTCTGTATAATTTTATGTTGTGCTTTAAATTAGGTTAAGAGGAAAACAAAACAAAAGAAGTACCCATTTTCTGGGACAGTTCTGTGACCAGTCAGTTTTATCATTGACCTTGGCACCATTTTGTCCAATTTGCTGTTGTCAAATTTTGATCCTCTGTTGTGGGGGAAAAATGTCCTCTCTCTTGCTCCTCCTACCTTTTTTCTCATCTGGTCTGCAGATGAGTTGAGCCTGGGCACATCAACCCACTAAGATTTTTGATGAAGTCTGAGTGGGAATCTGCTCCTTGCCTGTCAATAGCTCCAGAGCATCATCTTATGGTGATAAGACTTTGACTGTGCATTTCAAAGTAAAGGTCATTCTGTTGTATTTAGAGATGGGACCATTCACCTTTAACAATATTAGTTCATCCTGAATTTGTCTCGGGGCCAAAAACAACAAACCTACTTTTAAGGCAAGTTGAACCAAACATTAAACAATGTTGCAACTTCTGCTCAAAATCAAACCAAGGTAATTTTAGATGTGAACGTGACCTAAAATTGATAACTGACGACCCGTGCAAGAGAACACTGTCTCTTTGGGGAGTTTTATGATTATTGAACTAAATGCTCATCTCGGACTAATCCAAAGTTGTTGACCTCGGGATCGAAATCAGAGTCGATTTGCAACAGGCTGATGATCTGTTCACAAATTGTGTTTGCATTGAATCTTTTACTCAGTTTGAAACCCCCCTTTGTTGCGAGAGTATGCTGCATTTCTTTTTAAGGTCCTTGCACTAAGGGCAGGGATCCTATTGCTTTTGCTTTGCACGTTTGTTTTACTCAACCAGACGTGTTTATCTTAACAGTTTGTTGTTGTTTCTCAAACAGTTTCTGAATGACGACCCCTTAAAGGTGGTGAACCCAAAGCAGCCTCCCGGTTCCTCAGATTCAAATCAATGGAGGAAGAAAATACAGCTCCAGACAACCTGTGGAAGTTAGGTCTCTACAGACAGAACAAAAAGTCCAACAGTTTTAAAAAATTATAGGGATGGATACCTGACAAAATTTCCAGTTTAAATATCTAATTTGTAGAAAGAGTTGGTCTAAATTCTGGCATCTGTGAGGAAATGTTTCAACAGATTTGGTTGCTAAGCTCCTCAAAATACATCTCTTAAATTGTGATGTCTCTAAAACACGAATAGGTAAACATGTAAAACTCAGACCTCAACCCAAAGGCCCAGCAGCTATACACATCAGTCTATGTTTGAGCAGCAAAATGAAGGTCAAATGGGCATGAAGGACGTGCAACAGAGTGAGGACCCATCCTATGATGCTTGCAGCTTTAATTTCTTCTTTTTAATTTCTTTTTTAGCATAGTTAATTCAAGAGAGACCAGCAGAGCTAGAGATCCTGGGCCATAATTTTGTGGCACAGCACAGGGTGGCGTAGGGTGGCAGAGCCTGGCGCACCCTACACAGTGTTAATTACGTCCGGCACACCACCATGCACAGCCAATTTAGCAATTTGGTAGATTGACTGCGTAGAGATGGGTGTGACAGGGCACCAGGGGGGAGGTGCCGACAGATTCAGGTAAGAGCAGTGACAATTTCGTGCCAATAAACTGTGCTGAAGGTGCACTGGAAGCTCGCCTGCTCAACCCTGGTCTATTCTCTGGGTAGGTGAAGTGCACCCTCTGCAGCTGTAATTTTGTGACAGGCACACAGTGCGCACCAAAACCTCAGAAGCAGGTTTCCAGAGTGTCGAGGCACATTTAAAGCTAGGGTCTACGATCTGAAAACCAGTTTGGCTGTTGAGACAGATTAGAAAAACGCAGCCTGCCCCCCCTTCACTCACTCCTCCCCTCCGTGTTCCAAGATCCCGCGCCCCCAGCTTGTGTCGCCTCCTAACAACACGCCCCCACTGATAGAGCAACAAGCCGGCTGGCATCAAATAGCAACGACAAACAAAAACAACTCAGCTCACCTGAAAGTAACAAACACGACAGTCATCCCCCTTGTAACACACAGCAGTAGCCATTCAATTGGACCGGCAGCAAAGCGGGTCTGGCGTTGCCTTGTTGGCGAGAATTTATCTTTCTCGGCATGTCCTCACCAGCTCAGTTTACGATGCTAACGATGAGTAGCTAACTTATGCTAAAATCTATTGACAGAGCCTACCCACTCCGACCAACAAAGTTCAGTCATTAGCCAGTATAGGCACAGACTAACCAGAGTTATTCAGCAGACATCTACCTCTGTAGTAAACAAAGTTATTACCTGTTCAACCAGGGGCGGAACGGCCGGTGCTGAAGGTTGGCCGGTGGCCGGTGCTACGGCTGGCGCCCAGTGCTGCGGCCGGTGTTGCGGTCATTCGCCAGCCGTTGGCCCGTGCTGCAGCCGGCCGTTCGGTAGCCGGTGGCCGGCGCAGTATTCAGCAATCCCAAATCATTCTGCAGCTTTTTCCACCGTACGATTCTCCAATGTTGAGTCTCTATTAGGACCTGTATTGCTCGTATTTCTTCCTTACTTCAGCCTTTTCCTCGAAACTTTAACGATTCCTTCTCTTCGATGTGGAGGGTAACAGAAGCAGCCTCCCGGCTCCATGATGCTTCAGTAGCTATGCTGCTAGCTGATCACCAGTACATGAGAGAGGTAGTGGGGAGGAGGCAGGACCATGGGCGAGACGGTGATGAGCAGGGGAGACAGGGGATTGGATGAACTTACGGACCAATCAATTGGTCAACTATTTTGCCGCTTTGCAGCGGATATACTGAATGGATTTTTTTCATTCTTTTTGGTCTTTATATTGCATAGATCGGACCATAGGACCATAACGGCCTTATAAACGGTGTAATTAAGATGTACCAAGCTTCCAAATCATAGACCATAGCTTTAAGTGCAGTAAACAATCACAGCAATCACTATTTTACGTACCCGTCTGAGCTAGCATATACATTTTTATCAATACTAATTGTCCCGTCACAACTGATGTCAGATTAAATTTTTTCATGATGGAAACAACCTGATGGCAGCTGGAAGTGTGATGCATATCTCACATGCCAACAACAAACAGCCTCATCAATCGATAAGGAGTGTATATCTGGCTTCTCTCATTTCATGAAATTCAAATAAAATTAGGGAGAAAAAGACAGAAAAAAAAAAGAGAGAAAATAAATGTAAATCAATTGGCATCTTAAGGATTTACCTGTGATTGCACTAATATTTCTCTGTTTAAGTCTTTATTCTTAACGTGATCTAAAAAGATGGAGTACATTATTGCAAGGAGAATGAGGAGGAGATACCTGGAGAGAATTTATCATCAAAGGTTCTGCTATTTATCGATGACAGACCAGAAATGCAGGTGAATCACAAGCATGATGAATTGATTAGCCTGCTGCCGTGTTTAAATGTAACTGATGCACGCCCTGATGGTCCCTCCGCTCTCCCAGTTGCTGTAAAAGTGACAGCGGCTCTGACCGTCTCCGCTACTGGGTCTTTCCAGCACATCGTGGCCATGGTGGCGGGGATCAGTCAGACCAATCAGTAGCTTCGCCTCACCCGCAGGCAAGGAGAGGAGTTCATATGATTGGTAAAGGTTACACTCGACTGTGTTAAACCCACTCCCGCCTTTTCTCCTCCCGCTCTTGGCACCTGGCAAGGGACGGTGGCGTAGATGCACCTCTCTGCGTCTCTCTGTGCCCTGCAGGAAACTTGCAAAGTGTGCTGGAAACACCCTGTCAGCATGGTGCAGGGAAGGTGCGCCATGCCTGCACCTAGTCTATGAAATTAAAGCCCCATGTGTTGAATTGTTATTTTTAACAGATGCAAAGATTCCAGCTGCGGTGCTGATTGGTATGATTATGATAATAAGGAAAGGAAGAACTCTGATAAACTGATCAAACGTTAACAATAGAAGGATTCAAAAGAAATGCAGTGATAGCATTTTTGCCTCCGATATTTCTGGTCATAAACACAGAAACCTCCGCCAAGGCAGCTCACATATTGCTGTTAATTCTATAAGCAATAGTTCCATGTTAAATTAACCATTACAATATTATTCCTTGACCCTGAAAACCCACACCTGTGATTCACAATCATCTTGATATCATTATAGGTCAGACATAAACCTCATCAAAGACAATCCACAGTTATTTAGCTAAAATTATCATCAGCTAATTACGGTTATCGGAATCACCAGGCGTTTTCTTGCTAACAAACAAACAAACAAACAATCAAATTCTTGAAAAAACATAAACTCCTTGGTGGAGATAATAAGACTAATCTAAAGGAATTTTCATAATTTACTCTTTAACAAGCTCACATTTTTCTAATGTGTGCTCATGTGAATGTGTCTGAATCTCTAAACCGTTTTCTGGTTTCAATATTTACTGTGGATTCACTCATTTATTGAAGCAGTTATACTTTATGTTAAGGGACCTGTGATCAGGCAAATTATACACTGGGTAAAAATTACAAAGGTTCACCATGTACTGTAGACTAAGAAGTACTTTTTTTTCCTCATGCAACCACCTAAAAGCCACCTACTTTTTTTTTCAAGGAGAGGCATGAAGGGTTGCAGTGAGTCATTCTACAACTTGTTATCAGACCTTTACTCATGCTCACAGTAAATGCCAGCAGGGAGATGAATGCATCCTTCAAATACACAAAGTCATGGCCTCTGTTTGATTTGTGAAAAAAAGTTTTAGTTTGTAAAGAAAGCAGACTTTTAATCATGTGTGATAGCTTGGTGAAAAAAAAAAAAAAAAAAACCCTCACAGTCTTTTACTGGTGTGCCAAGATAAACAAAACAAAAAAATGGATCCCCTGATTTGCAGAGCTTTATTTTTTGATTTGCTTTACTTGTTTTGTGCCCTAATGCTGTGAAGAGGGAAATAAATCACAATCTGTTATTCTGACTTTTTTGGTAGTTGCGAATGTGTGCTTCTATGTTAAAACTGCAGGAACATCTTGAAGCAGAAGCTGGCCCACATTACAACAGTATTACAGGTTTGCTCCCCAGAGCAACACATCACAGTTTTAGGTACACAAAAATTATGTAATCACATTCAGAAAGTTTGTCATGTAATCAAACAGAAACTTAAGGTTAAGTCTGACTGATTTAACTTAAAAGGAAATTCTTACTTGTTGCAGTTTATGTAATGTAGGCTCAAAATTCTTAGAATAATTTGTAACCCATTGTTTTTGACAAAAATGGGAAAGAGACTGAAGCTTGGTTTGCCCATCTCTTGTCCGTCTTAATCTCAAGATGCTTTAACATCACAGCCTACACCTACCATTTAACTTACTGATGGTTGATGTTTCTCTGCAACTGGTCCATCAGTTTTTGTTGGCCACATTCACGCCATTTAATGCCCAATAACACTGTAGAAGCAATTTGAAGTTAAGCGTCTTGCTCATAATTACCTCAATGTGTGACATCAGCAAGGGAACTAGAACCATCAAAATCATCATTGATAGATGAGCAACTATAAACTAAACCACCAACACCCCTGACTCCAAAATAGAGATGGGCATGATGGGCACTGCTTGATGTGGTGGTGTCTCATTAAAGACACATTTGTCAAACATCACCAGCATGTTCCCTCAAGGGACCAATATTCAAGTCCATGGGACCTACTTGGTAAATGCACTTGAGCTTATATGGTGCTTTTCTAGTCTTTGACTACTCAAAGCTGCTTTACACCGCAAGTCACACTTACACATTTGCACCCATTTACTCTCACATTCACTCACTGATGATTCTGAGTTTCTATGTTAGTTATCCATCAGTGTCTCTAACACATTCACACCTTTCATGCCCATTTACACACCACTGACGCAGCAGTGGAAGCAACTTGGGGTTAAGTGTCTTGCTGCCAAGTCTCACTTGAGCCATGAGACTTGACAGCATTGGCCCAAGAGCAGCCAGTTTCTGTTTTGTCTATAGTGCCTCTGCTTTACATACTCTTGGCATTCTTTTGATGAGCTTCAACAGGTAGTCACCTGAAATGGTTCCCAACAGTCTTAAAGGAGGATGTCTTAGAATATAAGACATGTTTTCATTCATTTCACACTTTTTTGTTAAGTACAGAATTCTACATGTGTTCATTCATAGTTTTGATACCTTCAGTGAGAATTTACAATGTAAATAGTGATGAAAATAAAGAAAAAACATTGAATGAGAAGGTGTGTCCAAACTTTTGGTCTGTACTGTATATATATATATATATATATATATATATATAGATATACATATATATATATATATATATATATATATATATATATATATATATATATATATATATATATATATATATATATATATATATATATATATATATATATATATATACATATATATATATATATGTATATATATATATATATATATATATATATATATATCTGTGTGTGTGTGTGTACACATGTTTTTGGTCAAATTATTATTGTTCAAATTATTATATTGATAGTTTACAAAAAAAACAATCAACAATAAAACATATATATTGGGTCATCAATAAAATCTAACTGGGTCCATTCCCATGAATTTGCTTACATCAAATGTGTAACTATCAGTAAACGTCCTTCAATATCATTGTAGCATTGAGTAGCAAGATTATTTATTGTGAATTTGCGGATACTGAGATGTTGAAAGATAACAATCAAGTCTATGAAAATTAATTTACCGCCAAACAATCCTGGGCAACTTGAGTGAAAATTGTTTTTTGTTGATAATCAAAAAAACGTACAAATGCAGTGAGGTTGATCATCTCGAGTTCATATTGTGTTAATTTTCCACGTCCTAAGATCAGCTTTGTTCAATAAAATAAATGTAAAAACCTGCATTGTAAATGGTGAGCTGGTAAATGGATTTGAGCTTTTGTAGTGCTTCTGTAGTCCGACTGAATATTTTGTTAAACAACAGGTCACATCTACCGATTCTCAATTATGCATCCACTCACTGATAGTTGAAGTTTTGATAGAAGTTATACATCAATATCTGCCGGTTGGAAGTAAATAATTTGATTGACTAAACTGTTACAATTGATGATTTCGAACAAACACATGCAAGCCTGTGACTTACCTTGTAGCTAAAATAGCTTCTGAAAATACTTGAAAAGCTGTTCCATTTATAATTTAAGTTGTCTCGAGTTAATATCAGAAAAATAAGCCTGAATCTGCCATATGTGCTGCCAGGCCTCTGCGTTCAAATCTAACCTAGGTCCTTCTCAAGTCCTTAGCCAAGTCCCTCTTCTGTTTTGACATCTCAAATAAAGGCAATAAATGCTAGAAAATGACCTTTGAAATTATGAAACTCAGAAAGTCTTTAAGTATTATTATCATCAAATCTGTAAACACAAAGTTACTCATCTTTAATGAAAACTTGATTACAACTTGCATCACCTGTTTCTCTTTCAGTATCATAATTATGATCGCAGATGATCATGTAACTCAGGTCTAATTCAGTCTTTGCTGTAATTAGCACATGGAATTAATGCAATTATATTTGACAGGACCAATTACTAA